>PVIW01005107.1:0-114294 GCA_004026585.1 Noctilio leporinus
TGGTGATTGTGGAGGGAAGGAGTTACCAGGGGACAAAATGGTAATAAAAAAATTCAATACAGTTTAAATTTTAAGAAAGGAAATAAAATAAAAATATAAATTCTTGGGCACA
The DNA here is from genome assembly GCA_004026585.1 of Noctilio leporinus. NCBI lineage: Eukaryota > Metazoa > Chordata > Mammalia > Chiroptera > Noctilionidae > Noctilio > Noctilio leporinus. Next base: position 113 of record PVIW01005107.1, read on the forward strand.
AACACTTCATTTGAGAAAAATAGTTCATAGATGAAAACATCTACTTGGATCACTTTTCCAGCAATATTTACCTAAAGCTAAGCAATTAGTAGCTGACCAAAATGGTATTTAATCTGATTCAACCTCACTGCATGGAAATGAAAGGTAAAGTTCAAGAGAACTTTAACTTACAACTTTAATTAAGGATCCAGAGAAGAGATCATTTAATACTCAGCCTTTCCTTGATTATTTTTACCCAGCACTTGAACATAGGCATACCTCAGAAGCATTTGCAACATCTGTGAAAAGTTATGATGTGAAGCACCACAGAATGGGTAGGCCAGTATTTACACAGGATGAAAAATGGAAACTTGCTCCTTAAACATTTTTGCTTTAGTGAGCTTCAAGAATGTGGTCTCTCTCTCTCTCTCTCTCTCTCTCTCTCTCTCTCTCTCTCTCTCTCTCTCCCATACATGTAACTGGCCCTCCATAATTGTAGAATAAGAAGAACTAATGTTCTATTCATGCTTGTGCATATGTGCCTGCATTTGTGTTCCTATTTCAACTCATTCTAATTTTCTGTCTTACCCATTGTTTATGAGAGGTTTATGTCTTTACATACAAAAAGAGTGTTAAAAAAAAAAAATGAACCAGTTGTAGCTGCATTTTGGTAGGAAAATCTGGCAAACTTATGCATTTTAATACATTCAACAATAATTTACTTAGATATACAGTGTCTGCTTTGTGGCACTGAACTAAGCTACAGTCATTGGTTCTCAACCCTAGCTGCACATTGGAACAACCAAAAGTGATTTTAAAAATATGGCAGTGGGGATGTTCCCATGAATTTAGGCTGCTCTGAGGTACAAGCAAGGACTTTGAAAATTTCAGAAGTCTTCCCAGGATTCTAAGGTGCAGCCAAGACTGAAAAAAGAAAAAAACAAACAAACAAACAAACAAACAAACAAAAAACAAAGAGCAAAATCCAAAAACCTAATGGACAACATGGGGAAGGAGTTGGACAGAGGTAGAGGTGGAAGAGGGTGGAGGGTTGGGTAAATGGTTGTGTAAAATATACAATAAAAAATGAACTATTATATTAAAAAGAAGAAAACCATTGAAAACAGAAACAATATTTTTAAACAAACAGAATCTTATTTTGACAGCGACTCAACAGAGTTCCCTCTTTAGCTGACTTGTTGTTCAACTGATACACTTAAAGCCTCATGAAGTCAAGAATTTGTCCTATTTTCTCACAGTATGTGAGAGCCCAGTAGAGTGCCTGTCTGGGTAAGTACTTAACCAGTATTTGTTGAATGAATGCACATGGTTTTTGACAAATAATATAATCTCATGTCTTTAACATTTAGATGAGGATGGCTTTTTAATGTATAACTCTCATCATATCCTTTTACCAACATTGGATGTTTAAAATATTCATGACAATGTAATCTTTACTTTGGAAAGATAATTTAGGACCATTGAAGGCAAGGACCTTGGCTAGAAATAGTTACCCTCTATTTCAATTTTCAGATATTTGATGTCATATAGTAATAGTAGATATCAAACCAGATCCAACCATTTTTGAACTCTTAAGCCTATTATTGCCACCACACCATGCTAATAATTTTATATTATATATATATATATGACCAAATAATGTTGGAAACCAGATGGGAGTTTTGTAACCCCTGATATATTGAAGGAAAAGCAATCAGTTTCACATTTCATCAATTTGGATTCTGGCTTTAGGGTCACCCAGGATCCATCAATCAGAGGCCTTTATCCTGTTCTTCTCTTTTCCCAAAGTCTTGCAAATGTTTAGGAAGTTGTGTAGAATGTTCTTCAGTAGGCTCACCTTTAGCCATAAAGTGGTTACACACATTAAAAAAAAAATGACAGTTTACTCTCTTCCCATAAAATTGTGAGGTGTAAATGGTAAACACTTCAATATTAGAGGACATTGAAGTTAAAATAATCTTTTGAGTTTTCCTTGAAGCTTCTATCTCAACTACCACAAACAAAACAGTGTGAAGAACAGAAAGCAGTGCAGCAAGAAGGTCCAGATGTATCCCACCATGGCCTGTCTGAGCACAGAGGGATGCAAGTTACTCTTGAGTTCTTTATTCAAAAGACAGACTCCTGCATTATGTGTTTCTGCAGTAGAAAGACATAGACTCTAAGTGAACAAATCCCAGTCCTGGTGTTCAGCATTTTCATTGTGTTTTGTAAATGATTTTGCTTTGTAAAACTCATAAATTCTCATATGTATAAAATACTCTATCTCAGGGAGGATTGCTTTCAAGATTATATAAAGTTATATGGACATAGGTGCTCTTATTAATATATAAGCTTTATAAAAATTATTTCTGTGAGGATTTTGGTGTCATTTCTCTTAGAGACAGACCAATTATTCTTGTCAACTATTCTGTATTTATGAAGACCTTTGGGTAAAGAGCCTGGTAACCCACTAACAAAAGTTCTGTTGATACTTGTCATTATTGAGTGCCATAACTTTCCAGCCATCTCTCCTTACTTTATTGGTCTCTCCAGATTTTTAGACAGAATTTGTTTTCACAGTCAGTGTGATTCAGAAACTTAAATTACACCACAAAACAGCATAACTTCTTGCCCTGGGCCACAATAAAAAGTAATCAATCCCATACTTTTGCTTTAAAAGTTTAACTATTGTTCAGGTAAGTAATTAACACTTCAATATCTTGGTCAAATCAAAAGTGACATTTGTGCCTCCCCATCTTATACTATGAAATAAAGTTGCATATACTCATTTTAATATTACTCACTTCTGCAGCTCAGCACTCCTCTTATTTCCCTGCCCATGGACCTTGTGTTATTTTTTTAAAAGATTATACTCATTATTTTTAGAGAGAAGGGAAGAGGGTTAGGAAGAAAGGGAGAGAAGCATCAATGTATGGTTGCCTTTCACCTGCCTCTAGCTATGGACCTGGCTGGAGACCTGGCTTGCAACCTGGTTATGTGCCCTGGCTAGGGAATCGAACCAGTGACCTTTGGGTTCACAGGCTGGTGCCTATCCACTGAGCAACCAGCCAGGGTGACCTTGTGTTATTGAATACTAGTATTTCCTAGTCTATAGATAAGGACACTAACATTTAGTTACTAAACCACTCAGCAAATAAGGGGTAGAGCTAGATTAGATACCCAGGCTTATAATTTTCTCAATATGTGATCTGCCACATGAAAAAAAAATGCTCATTGGTATCCTACTGATGCCAACCTCTACTGATGGGCCCTGTAAAACAAGGCTTTTTCCTATCACATGTCATTATGGATCACATTCCACTATACAGTAAACACTGGGCAAGTACAGTCATGTAGTGGCTTAATTCATGTCATTTCCACTCAGAATGTTATTTTGTCACTAACCATCTCGTAACAAAATGGAGTGCTACATTTTCTGTAAGTTATATGTAAATAGGCCAAATAGAAACACATGTCAGGCCCTGGCTCCTGGCACAGTGGATAAGGTGCTGGCCTGAGAACCCAAAGGTCGCTGGTTTGATTCCCAGCCAGGGCACATAATCAGGTTTCAAGCCAGGTCTCCAGCTAGGTCTGTAGCTGAAGGCAGGTGAAAGGCAACCATACATTGATGTCTCTATCTCTCTCTCCCTTCCCCTCTCTCTAAAAATAAGAAATAAAATCTTAAAAAAAGAAACAAATGTCAGCTGTAGGTTCAGATTCAGGAACAGCTTCTCAGACACCCTGAAATTACTCAAAATTTAGTATGGAGTGCTACATGGAGTAATCATATTGTAGACACCAGAGACCAACTTTTTCCATCAAAAAAATAAAAAGATACACTAACAAACTTTAAACTCACAATATGAAGTTGAAAATTTTTACTTAGCATATTTAGGTGCATTACTCTCTTTCAATCAATCTCTCTCTCTCTTTCTACATCTTTCCTCTATCTCTCAGCTGTTCATAAGGTTCTTCTATACACAGGATCTTACAATGCCACCCACCCAGTTTATATAAAAGTCATAGCCCTGGCTAGTGGCACAGTGAATAAGGCACCGGCCTGCAAACCCAAAGATCACTGACTGGTTCGATTTCCAGCCAGAGCAACATAACCAGTTTGCAAGCCAGCTCTGTAGATGGAAGCAGGTGAAAGGCAACCATACATTAATGTCTCTCTCTCCCTCTCTGCCTCTCTTCCTTCCCCTTTCTCTGAAAAATAAGAAATAAAAATATTTTAAATAAATAACTAAATAAAAGTCATAGATATCCATAAATCCAAGAGGTGTTTTTAAATTTTCTTTCTTTTTTTCATAAAAGTGCTTATATCTCAAGTAAGAAACCAATTAGAATACCTAAGTAGTTCTACTGGAAGACGTTGTTCATGACATGTTTTTATTAACTATGAGTAATCATCTGCTGTGTATCAGCACATTCATGGATAACAAACTTTGTCAGTAGTTCAAATTTGTTGCATCAAAAATAGAGTAATCAGGTAAGTCAGCACCTGTGATATTCAAGGGGTAAATCCACATTTCCACGGGATGGCACCTTATGCTGGAATCATCTACATGTCCTGAATTATGCATAAGGAGAGTCACATTAGCTTCACCTATATTGTTTGGAAATTGACCTTTATCTCTCACCTGTTCTTTAATGTCCTTTCCTTAGCATGGCTGTGAATTTTCAGTTCTGCAGCTCAGAATTCAGGGTAACACCCTTTTTCCCAATAAGACATACATAAATCTAGGTTTGCATTTGCAATGTCATTGATTACATCAAACACCATTCACCAACCAATCTGGAAGAAAGTAGAGAAAGTTAACATTTAATATTACATGAGCATTTTGGGAAGATTACCTTAATAACCAGTAGAGGTCTCTGCTGCTCACATACATGTCCCTTATGAACAGAACAGAACAAAACAAAATCTTTAAAAAAAGTGTATTGGACAAATTGTAATGTGGTCACTGGAAGAGAAAAAGGTATTTTGTAATGGTGGGAAGAAAAGAATAAAAGCGAAGGGAGAGTTCCTGCCAGATTTTGGAGGCGAGTGGCAGGTTCTGATAGTGGACAAGGTAGAGATAGAAAAGCCACTGTAGCTGCATTTCATGGTGGGGGTGGTTAAGTCAGGTGCACACTAAGGAATATCCTCAGCTTGGAGAAGTGCAGCATGAAGTGCATCAGAATAATAGGGAACTGGAATTCAAAACAGACCATGTCAAATTAGCCAGAATCAGCTGTAGCAATGGCTGATACCAGATTTGTTCATCTTCATCTGCTGGGCTTGAGTTCAGTTACAGCAATTCTGTCCAAGGTCCTGGAAACATGAAACATACAGGGGAAAAAAATCCTAATAACACTGGAGTATCAGAATGTAAAAAGGCAGGAATGAGTCACATAGGAATAAATCAGGGCTTTACATGTTGTCCTTGTGCTATAAGAGTATGATGCTGTCAGAAAAAGTAGACACTTAATTATTAGAACTGGCTGTAAAGATCAGAGTAGAACTCACAAGTAGTAAGATATTCCAGAAGCTGTCCACCTGAATGACATATTTCTGTAAATTCCTTCTGCATGGGAATAAAATTGAATTCAGAGCATCGAAAGTCTAAACCTGCAAGGATGAATAGAGTTGTTCCAGGTATGTAGGATGAGGTTTCTAGGCAGACCACTAAACACAAATTTTAATTTGCTTTTAATGGTTCCTCCTCAATTTTTTCAATCTTAATTGTGGATTGAAATAATTCACAAAATGCTTATTAGAGGCTAACACCTGTGAAAAGGAGGTGAGGAAGCAGAAATGAGCAAAGGGAGAAACTGAGCTAAAATGCAGACTCAACAAAGCCATGGATAATCAAAAAAGAGCTCTGGAAAGATTAAATCCATCAGAGCTGTCACATTACAGGCCACGATAGCCAGGATCTGTCCCTCTTCCCCCACCGAGTCACCATATCTGGGTTGCACAATAAGTACATGGCTTTGGGAAATGTTATAGACAGAAAACTGACATTCATGCTTTAAAGTGCACCATTATTTTAAGAAGACAGAGGACAGGACTGCAAAAGGATTCAATCACTGAATTTGACAAGTAAGAGAACTTTAAGAATCTTGATGAAAGTAATTGTGCTAGATCGATGGAGTCCAAGTCAAGATAAAACAGGTTGGGGAAACACAACAGAGACATGGAGAAGAAGAGTCGTTACCATTAAGATGCACTCTTTTGGGCACTCATGCGCTTGTTAGAGTGTGTAGGTATTTTCCGATTCTCAGCGGGGCTGGCCAAAGAAACTTGGCATTTGTTTGTAACATTTCCAAGTGTCCTAATGGAGTAATCAATAATCAATGGAACAATTCCTTTGGAATTTTGTTTTGTTTTATTTGTATTTGTGGGTTTGGGAATAGGAAACAAATGTCCACACAGCAAAAATAATTGCTGTGGTGCTTAAAACCAGATGAAGCCTCAGTTAAGAACTCCTCACTAAAACAATATCCATGAATGTTCAGTCTTCCTTTTTAACTTTCTCCAATCTCTATGCCGTTTGAGCCACCCTCCAGGGGAGTCATCACTCGTGAATTACAAATGGAAATTTTTTCTCCACTTCAGTAGAAGTGGCCTACTGTCAAGGCCAGGGAAGGCTAATGACACATATTCTTAGCATTATACATTGGAACCTTGATTTCATTTCCTCAAGGAAGTATGCTATCTCAGGGATTTAGACTGCATATAATTACCAACTGCTGCAGGATGTACAATCCATCAGGCAGTATGGGTGACCTGAAAAATATGAGACACTTACTCTAGGCTTAAATTATCATCATACATCCCTGACTGTGGTGAAGTTACCTAATCTCTTGAGGTCTCAGTTTCCTCATCAGTAACCTGGTTGGCTTGGGATAGTTGTATAAAATGCCATTCAGCTCTAAGAATGTATAATTAAGATTTTTTAAAGTAAATCTCATTTCATAATCTCATCGCAAGTTAGACAGGATTCTGTGAGCTTGCCTTAGGACTTAACATCCACATACAATGTTATTTCCATCACACATAATAATCCAAATCCCAAATAACCAACTGCAAAATCAACATTTTTTTTAAGGAGGCCATATTTATTAAGCTGTTTCATATGTATATGGGCTTTATTATACTGTTCTTTATACTATGTTTAATATTCATAATATAAAGTTTAAAAATAATGCAAATCCAATTATTAAATTTCAATAAGGATAAAGTAAACACATTTTTATTATAAACTGCAAAGGGCACACATATGTAGTTGAATTACAAGGGAGAGTAATGAAGAGTAAAAATCATATTTAAGGTGAAGTATTTTTACCAAATTGGGTTATAAATGAAGGGTATTTTTTTCAGAAATTAGCTATAAAACAATTTCACTGAAATTAATAAGAACTTTAATAAGTAGCTTATAGTAGACAATATTTTTGCTTTGAATATATGCTCATGACTGTAAAAGTATGATGTTAATGCTTTTAATTGACATTCTGAATCTTGTTAATGCTCATGCTTCCTGAGCATGTGTTGAAGATCAACATTTTATATTTGACTGAGGTACATGCAGGTTTGGAACAAACTAGCCCACCTAATACAATAGTGTATGTCTAATTTATTTTACTGTTGTATAAATATTCATATTCAGAACAATAGATGGAAAAGATTTAACAAAGTTCTAGGATATAAGTAAACACATTATTACAGTCATGGACTGCATAACAATTTTTGTTTGTTTGTCTGTTTTTTCTTTTTTAATTTTATTGTTGTTGTATTACATCCACCCCCTTTTTGCTCTCCTCTGTCCCCCTCCCCACCCACCCACTCCCCCTAAAGTCAAAATCAACATTTTTAATTTAACACAGCTATATGGTAAAGTTTGCTTATATGTGCATTTCTGAACTACTTTTGTTAGATTTGTAATCATTCCATCCACAAGATGTCACTGTCCACCACAATTTGCTAAGGAAGAGTCCAGTAACTTGGAGAACTAAACCCTTTGTGATCGTTTCTGTATTCAGTGAAATCCCATGTACCATGAGTGGGTTTCAAAGGTAACTATGCATATTTGATTATAGTCTGTTCCTTAAAAATGCTTTAAACTTTACTGATTTTGAATTTAAAATGTTTCTGATATATAATTTTATGGAAGAATCATTAAGAAATGAATCATGTCAAACCAAGAATATTTAAGAGGCTGAAAATATTTGTTGTAGCAAACCACATTATATTCAAGGAAAATAGAATAGATGTTCATTATATGTTATGATTGGTCTAAAATAAGAAGGCAGAGGTTTAGCTGAGTGTAGAATATACTTTACTATAGAGTTTGATATCACCTGGGCATGTAGAAGGCACCTGACACTTTTGTCTAACATCTAGGTAAGTCTGAAGGTGCTATAGTCTTGGCTGTTACCTGGGCCTTTATGCAACATTTGTGCCTTTGGTTACAGGCACTCATGCCTAATTAACAACAGCGGAACTGAACTGCACTATATCTTCTGGTTTAAGAACCTAAGTTACAATGGTGAAACCTAATGGGATCCCTCGTGTGGCTATACCATAGGGAGAAACCTGTGAACATCAAGTTAAATAACTGATATAATGAAGTATTTCATTGTGTGGCATTTGTATCTATAAAAGCTTTCCCTTGATACAGATTTTGAGGATACTGTTAGAAGAAAGGATCTTACTTTTATTGCCTAGATAAACTCAGGTCAGATCCTATGAAATGTCTTCTAATCATTTGTGGAGAATTGGCAACTCAAGCATGACAATCAAATTTAAAATCTTTATTTTCACATAAATATGTAGTATTTTGGGAGGCCACAGGATGTCAGGCTTTACTCTAAAATAGTTACATGAGTTCAGAGCCGCATTACCCCACATTTCCCTGTATTTGAAATTAAGATAAGTAGTTTATGTATCCTACTGTCTTTCAGAGGGCTATTAATCTCATCTGAGTCTTCTTATATTTTTCAGTGAATAAATAGGAAAAGAACATAGATTTTATTTTTTTGTTTGTTATGTCCACACACTTTCTTATTAACTTTTAGATGACTTTTCTATTAATGTGAATGTAAAGCAGAATGAATAAAATTGACCAACAAGCACCCCTCACTCTCTACATATGAAATGTGTTATTTGGCTTATTGTGGGTCTCAACAATAGTGTCACCATAACAGAACTGAATTTCTACACCATTTTCAAGTTCATTTCTGTTGTCAGTCCTCTATCAACCTCGCTAATTCTGCATTCAGTAATTTGCCTTGGCTGAATACTGACAATGGGACAGAGCAGGGACAGCGGGTAGCTGGAAATAACAGTGAGCCAAGTATAAGAAACCTGGAGAATTCTCTCTTAACTTCAATTCCAAATGTTACAAAATTAAAACATTATCAATTGATCTCAAAGAAGTTTCATGAGCACAGGATAGTATTTCATTATTGCTAGTTGATAGCCAGCATCACAGCATTGTGTGAAAATTTAAGAACAGCAATTTGATTCTTCCATCAGCTCTACTCTCAAATCCAGCCTGGAAAGGCTTTATCCATTGACCGTAGCCTTTACCCACAGGATGTTTTTGCTGCCCGATAAAAAGAAGAGATGAAACTGCATGAAAAGCTGAAAGTAATCCATTTGTGAGGCCCAACTCGCTCAACCAGATAGAAAGTTGAGCATTAGCAGAGTAACCTCAAGAGCATGTGTTTGTCAGGGAGCTCGTTGCCTCTCTCCTGCCCTGAGTTATCTTTCAACCTACTTCAACAGAAACTGATTTCATTGTTTCATTATTCTTCCCCATAGATAATGAGAACATCTCTGGGTCAATGGCTGTCAGTGTAACAAGAGGCACAGATGTTCTTATCCAGCACCATGTAGGATTTGTATTGGGGCAGGTGGGTATGTGCTAATGGTCATGCCGATTCTTGGCTTCAGTTTCTAAACAGGTCATATATGTGGAAAATAGTGGCATTCCTTCTCATGTAGCCTTAACGAATTTGGACACCAGCAGACAATAACTTAGGCATTTAAGTCTTCCAGAAGTTTGGGGGCCTAGTATTAACTTTGACTTTCAGATTTCATTTTTTCTCATTATCTAATGTTGCTTCCAAAATTAAATCATCATGAATCTTGCTCTACTGCATTGGTGAGGCAGACAGATTTAACTTTAAAGTAATTATCAGCTAACTAAATTTCACCAATTGATATGGAGAAAAATAAGAATGTAATGATCTTTTCTATAAGACCCAACTTTCTTGGAATGATGCAGTAAAGTCCCCTCCATATAATAACCTTAAATTCTCTTTAAGTGCCATTCACCTGTCTTCTTCTTATCTATGTCCAGTAATCAGGAAACTCTGCTGTTGGATTTGCAAAGTACATACAGAGTTCTTTGAATGGCTGAAAATATAGCTGTAATTTAAGATCTTGAGAAAAGAGATGGAGTTTTGTATTGCAAATATTGCTGTTCATTGTTATTCAATCCAAAAGATATATCATAAAAATGATTATTTAAGAGTATGAGCAGGCAGGTTATTTTCATTGTTTATTTATTTATTTATTTATTTTCATTATTTTAATAAGCAAAAATTATTCCTAGGTAAAATACAACTATAACTTAGCAGCATGATATATGATAACGTCTTTAACATGTTTTAGCCGAACATTTGTTTGGGGATATATACATTTTTTTAGTTGTTAAATATTGCTGGCAGGGACAATATTTTTCTTCTACTTGTATCCCATTATGTTAACAAGTGCTTTACGGCCAGACTGGGATTAATGTATTGATTTGGATTCACAGTACCATGTGTCATTCATCACATTTCACTTCTTCATTTGTTGGGCTAATGATCTACAAACTATGCAAAAAGTTAAAGGAAAAAAAAATTTGTGATGCTGCTGTACCAAGTATCAGGGGAAGAATCTTTCTCTCCATTGTAATTGTTTAAAGCAATGTTTACTCATCTGCTGAGGGGATTGGTCTCTGGGAGCCCTTTGCTTTGTCCTTCGCTGTGTCTGCTCACCAGTGGCAGATTCCACCTATGGTGTTTTTATTTGTCCGATAAGCTAAAGAAAAAGCTATGAATTAATTTACTTAGAAGAGCCCAGTGATGAAACAGGCCAATGTTTCATGTCATTCAGAACTCAAACTAAGATCTTTACCATCAAAGATATCTGCCTTTCTGAGAAAAAAAAATAAAACAGAATAGCAATTTTTTATATTGGAAATGCTCGAATATTTTCTATGTTGTATTAGTATGTTACTTTATACATTTTATATAAAACATATAAACTAAGTCTCCGACAATTCTCCAGCATGGGTTATTGGGTTATTCAAATACAAATCAAGCATCCTTTAAAATTACAACCTTACAACTCGGGCTTGTGAAAATAGTCATAGACCTGCGGGCTTACTCCTAGTCAGCAACTCAGGTGGCTTTTATCATGTTACAAAAAATCATTAATCAACTCTTTACACATAAAGTTTTAGTTTTATTTTTAGTTGGGGGTGGAATTTTACTTCTGTAAGGATTTCAGGAGTTAACCTTTTAACAGTTGGAAATGAAATAAGAATAAACTTTGGCCAATACACAGCGATGGTGACGGAGGGCATCAGGTTGAAATTAAATTCATGGTACTGTAAAATAGTAACCTCACTGAGGATCAAAGTCGTGCTTTTTTATCCAGCGCTTCTTTGTGACAAACACATTATGTCAGCTCCACTAGCTCATTTGTCTGCTGCAGTTCCACTTTATCAGGCTGGAGTAAAAAGAATTGATGTGTCTGGATAGATAAAGTAAATGGAAACTCAGGACTAATTCCAATATGCTGCACTTTGATATATTTTGCAAACCTGAGAGCAGCTGGTGTAACACTAGTTACTGTTTGTATTTAAATATTGTACATTAGAAGACCTTTGAAAAGGTGTTTTATAATGTTCCCTTTTTTCTTTTTAGCACCTATTGGCTTTCAGGTTGTTCTTTTTTCTTTCATTTACCCATTGTGTTCACAAATATTTTTCAGAGCCTGCGCTTTTAGAAACTTTTGTCTTATCATCAAGTCAGATAAAACATGATTCTTTTGAAAGTGTCAATTGAAGTATAATTTTAAGTTATAAGAGTGACTTGCTTTTGTTTTCTGTTTTCATCCTTTACAATATTAAATTGGACTTTCATGAATTAGTAAAATTTATTTTCTCAACTTTCCTGTTTTCAAATCATTGAGCTTCTGGTTGTATTCTAAAGTTTTACCAAATTTATTATAATAAACATGTGTGTGTTAACTTTGGATCGAGTCAATATAAATGTATTTTCATATAAAATTATGTTTTGACATAAAATAATTTACATCAAAATAAAAACTTTAATATTTCTTATTAAATTACATATTTATACTTCTAAAAGGTCTTATTTATATATATCCATTAGCATGTGCAGCATAAATAACAAGCATTTTGGGTAAACTGGCAATGACCAAAATGTTGTACATGACTAACACATACATATCTGCGCAGTTTCACACTGAAGCAAAATGATAAAATGAGACAAAAAATGCAATCAGAAATTACAAATAATATAACCACATTTGTCTCAAATATTTGGACCAAAACAAGTGTTAAAATGTGGATATTGACATTAAATTGCTGCTGTTTTATAGTTTGGGGTTGTGGATAAAACTATAAAAGAATTATAATTCAAGGTAACGGGGAAAATATTTTTTGAACATAAATTTTTGAAAGTTAAGCATTTTTGTACTTCATTCTTTCTCTTCTTTAAAACTTTTTTACATAATTAAAATGAATGATTAAGAATATTACTTAGATGATTGAAATTCAAAATATTTCTGTTTCATTATTTAGGTGTTTTAATTTATGTCTTTTTTGTTTTGTTTTGATTTTTCTCAATAATTGCTCTGCTCTTTCAGTTACATAGTTAAAATCTAGATTTTGAATGATACTGCAAGGGTATAGTCATGAAAGCTCTCACATAAGTTAAACTGGTACCAGATATTATGCCCATTAAGGACATCAGTGGAGGGAGATGGGAGAGGCTATTGCGACAGGGAAGAATCAGGAATCAGTGGCTAAAATGAGCGGCAGATCTATCTTTTACCAATACATTTAGGAGGAACTAAATCAGCTACTGATAACTCTGCTGATTATGGGCTTTCTCAGGCTGCTTTATGAAGAACAGGAAGACAAGATGAGCAGCTCTTATCCCTGAAGAGGAACTTGATCCTGATGGAAACATCCTAATGGAAAATGTGGTGTTGGGATGAGAGACTGATGAAGTGGCAGCTTGGCCATGCCACAAGTCATTCAATATCGTCTGCACACCTTCTAACTCAAAATTGTCAGGCAGGGTTTTATATAAGGAAAAATATGCAGTGATATAACATGGCTAACATAGGGTCTACATTGCCACTGATTCCTTAATCACATATCCATTAACATAGGTATTTTGATTTAATCGTTATTGTATTTTATCCATTACCATTTAGTCTCAGACACCTTCTTCTGCAGTAAACTTTCTGAAAGCAAAAATGAGAAAGGAAAGATATATCCATTGCTCTCCTTGCAGAGAGACATGGCTACATGTTTGATTTTTATTGCAAATGTAATTGGCAGGCTATTTTAATACAAAGGACAAAGCAGTATGAAAGAAGGCAGAAAAAGAAAATGGATATGTAAACATAAAAACGCACTTTAACATCAGCCGTTTCAATGACCATGGATGCTAAATTTTATGTGTTTAATTCAGTTGAGTTTTTCAGTAACAAAATACATAGCCTGGGCATTTTTTTAAAATTACACTTCTAAAAGCTCTTGCTTACAGAGATAGCCATTAACATGTGCAGCATATACAATAAGCATTTAGGGTAAACTGGCAATGACCAAAATGTTGTATGTGACCTGTGCAGTTTCACGTTCAAACAAAAATGATAAAGAATCTCATCCTAGCAACCAAAAAGGCCTTTCTTAGGATTGAAGATCTTCTCAATTCCTAGATGTTTCTTTATAGGAAAGGTAGCAATGAAAAAAATAATAATAAAGTAAAAAGAAAGTGTATTCAAATGCTACAGAGAACATAAAGATTTCATGTTAATGATACTCCAGTAAAGTCAAGTTTATGAAGGGGCAAAACATAGAATGTGGTCAGTAGGAGAGGTAAGGATGACTGAGAGCAAAGAGGGAAGGGAAGGGAAAACAAAAGGAGGGTGGTATTTAGATTGTGCGCAGTGTGGACACCATGTGGCTCTGCTTTCAGCAGCTCCAAATGTCATGCCATTGTTCAGTGTGTTCAAAATGCCATATATACTGCAAGGTTTGTGCAGTGACATTTTCTAAGTTATATCAGCAGAGCAGAACAGTGTGTAGGGTGCCATGGGCCTTCCGGGGCATGATCCTGTAAAATGCAAGTGCACCCATTCAGTGATGTCGCCGAAACCCTATCTCAGTCCATGGATGTCAGCCAGTCTATCTTCTAAATGCCTCACTTGATACTGTGGGAGGTTCATGAGAAATCCTCCTCATTTACTGAACTCATTCACTGCCATTGGCCAGAGCCAAAAACTTGCAATACAAGTGGGTTACGTGATTCTGTGTTTGCTAACTCTAACATGTAAAGCCAGATGGCCCAAAGAGTACAGAGCCTGCTTTAAGCCTTACTAGGTGTGCAACCCACTGAAGTAGGGTGAATGCATGGTAAGAATATAAATATTCTGGGCTGAGCATTGGGAGCCTGGAGACCTGGTCTGAACCCTTCCCCTGAGTCGCCAAGTGCCTGCGGGCATGCCATTTAATCTCTATGAGTCTCAATTTCTTTACTTGTAAAATGAGAATGATGGGCTGATCTTGACAGTTGGTTTTAGTTCTAGAGTTCTATGAGACCCGAGGAAGAGGCACCTTAATTTCTCTCTCATGGAAACTGATTTCTAGAAAAGAACAATTGGGAACTTCAATATCTGCTTTTATTGATGAGAAATAATAAGGGTGATTTATCTGCTTTTTTGGGACACAAAGGTCTTGGTTAGCCCTTTGAAATAAAAATCCCCAAAGAGAGTTTGAAACAGCTTAATTTTTTTTATTCCTTCTTTGGAGCAGAGCTTTTGCATAATTAGCCATATTTAAGTTTCATAAGGTAAAACAGAAATTGGTACCATTTCCTAGATGAAAGATCTAAAGCTCAAAGAATCATGTAACTAATTGTGTCAGAATTGAAACAGCCTGTTGGATCAAAGCTCACCTGATTTCCACTATATTACAGCCCCTGGGAATGTTTTGAGTGCCTACAATATATCAGGTACTATGTTACATCATCATTTAGTCCTTTTTCTGAATGAAAAGCAAATTATTCTCATCAGTATCTGAGGGGTTCAATCAAATGCTGACTAACTTCAGTCTATAGACCAAATCTGGCCCACCACCTATTTTTGACAATAAAGTTTTATTGGAATATTGCCATGCTTATTTACTTACATATTGTCTCTGACTGCTTTCAAGTTACTACAGCTGATTTCAATAGTTGTGAAAAAGATAGGATGGCCTGCAAGACTTAAAGTATTTATTATTTGGAATTGCGCAGAAAGAGTTTGATGATTGGGTTAAATAAATTCTTTAGGAAAAAAACACATGATTATCACAGGAGTAATAAACACTAGGTTGGTAGTGTTAATTGCAATCTAGAAATCTTCAACAAAG
This sequence comes from Noctilio leporinus, assembly GCA_004026585.1. Taxonomy (NCBI): domain Eukaryota; kingdom Metazoa; phylum Chordata; class Mammalia; order Chiroptera; family Noctilionidae; genus Noctilio; species Noctilio leporinus. Next base: position 15,802 of record PVIW01005107.1, read on the forward strand.
AAAACCAACCAAATAATAAAAAATGAAATGAAATAAGTGTAGCTATTAAATTAATGCCTGATTTTTTAAATTTTTTCATTTAATTTTATTTTTAAAGATTTTATTTATTATTTCCAGAGAGGGAGGAAGAGAGGGAGGCAGAGAGGGAGACAGACATCAATGTATGGTTGCCTTTCACCTGCCTCCAGTCATGGACCTGGCTGGAGACCTGGCTTGCAACCTGGTTATGTGCCCTGGTTGGAGAATCGAACCAGTGACCTTTGGGTTTGCAGGCCAGCACCTTATCCACTGTGCTAACAGCCAGGGCACTCACTCTTTTTTAAAGTATATTTTATTAATTATGCTATTACAATTGTCCCAATTTCTTTTCCCTTTGCTCTCCACCATACAGTGCCCCCTTCCCTTCAGCAATCCCCCCGCTTAGTTCATGTCCAAGGGTCATGCATGTAAGTTCTCTGGTTTTAACCTTCCCTGTATTATTCTTACCTTCCCCTTGGCTATCTTATACCTATCAATTATGCTTCTTAATCCCTGAACCATTTCCCCATTTCTTCCCCCTTCCCCCTCCCAGCTGATAACCCTTCCAATGATTCCTATACCTATGATTCTGTTCCTGTTCTGGTGGTTAGCTTAGTTTGTTTTTGTTTTTGTTTTTAAGGTTCTGTGGTTAATAATTGTGACTTCATTTATAGTCACAACTATTGTTTATAGTTTTGAAATTCTTTTTCACAAATAAGTCCCTTTAACATTTCATATAATAAGGGCTTGGTGATGATGAACTCCTTTAGCTTTACTTTGTCTGGGAAGGAAGCACTTCATCTGCCCTTCCATTTTGAATGATAACTTTGCTGGCTAGAGTAATCTAGGTTGTGGGTCCTTGCTTTTCATTACTTTCAATACTTCTTGCTAGTCCTTTCTTGCCTGAAAAGTTTAAGACTGATAGTCTTAAAGGAACTCCTTTGTAGGTAACTCTCTCTTGCCGCTTTTAAGACTCTCTTTAACTTTAAACTTTGGCATTTTAACTATGATGTGTCTTGGTTTGGTCCTCTTTGGCTCTAGCTTGTTTGTGACTCTCCGTTCTTCCTGGACTAGTATGTCTATTTCCTTTCCCAAATTTGGGGAGTTTTCCTTCATTATTTTTTCATGCAAGTTTTCAGTTTCTTACTCTTCCTCTTCTCCTTCTGGCACACCTATGGGTCAGATATCAGCACATTTAAAGTTGTTCCAGTGGTTCCTAAGGCTCTCCTCATTTTTTAAAATTCTTGTTTCTTCATTCTGTACTGGTTGACTGTTTTATTTCTTCCTTTTGTTTCAAATCATTGATTTGAATCCAGGTTTCCTTCTCTTCCCCATTAGTTTCACATGGATTTTCCTTAGTTTCACTTGGCATAACCTTCACTTCTTTCCCCATGTGCTTTCTATACTCAAGCATATCTGTCAAGTCTATGAGCATCTTTATCATTGTGTTTTGAATTCTGCATCTGGTAGGTTAGCTATCTCTTCGTTACTTAATTCTCCCATTAGAACCTTGATCTGTTCCATCTTTTGGGTCATACTTCTCTGTCTCCTCAACTTAATAGCCACTTGTGTTTGTCTCTGTGCTTTAGAAAGAGCTGTCTCACCTGTTAGGTTGTAAGGGGGGGAGCCTTTGGTATTAGTCAGTGTGGGGCAACCTGTCTCACCACCTTGTGGTGCTGTATGTGGGGGAGGGGTCTGAGAGGGAACAATGCTGCTTGCTCAGCACTTGCTTCTTTCCTGTAACTTCACCCACTTCTTGTATGCAACTGCCACCACTTTAGCTATAGCTCTGGTGATGGTTCCCAGAGTGGGTGGCTTTGCGGATGTTCTAGGATCAGGGACCTCTAAACAAAAGGAGTCTACTGAGAGACAGGCAGTTTCTTCTGCCACCCCAACCCCCACTGGTTTTCATAGTCACAAGCAATGAGGCTTTCTTTTCCCTAGTGCCGAAACCCTGAGCTTCATGGTCTAGTCTGAGGCTGGGATTGCTCCCCAGGTGTCCCTTCCAACTTTTATAATGTGTGATTGTGCTTTGTCCTGGCCAGCCAGCCACAGCCACTGCCCTGCTGCCACTGCTTTATATAGCTTGAATTTCTGAAAGATATTTTTAGCAATGGCAACATGTTGGAATAACTAAATTTCATTTATGTATTTTATATTTACTACAAATTTTTATTTGGTCATTATAATTGGAGATGTTTACTTTGAAGAAAACCTTACATTTATTTGTGTAACTTCTGGTAGTTTATTTTTTTGAAAGGCATATTATTTTGGGGCTTTTTTACTGACCAAAGGGTCACTGATTCAATTTCTGGTCAAGGCACATTTCGGGCCAGGTCCTCAGTTAGGGATGTACAAGAAGCAACTCTGATGAATGTTTCTCTCCCTCTCTTTCTTCCTCCTTCCCCTCTCTAAAATAAATAAATAATAAATTAATAAAAATGTTAATAGATTATCTTAATCTTTAAAAACTGTTTCATTTTGACCTGATGCAGATTCTATTACATATGAGAAAGTAGGAACTAAAATGTGAGCCAACCCTAAACCAAATTTCTAAGTGTATAACTTCCAAACCTTCTCTCAGTCCTTTTTGATTGTCATTGTCCTCCAATCTGCTTTCTCTTTCCTGAATGATTTTCTTGCTGCCTTCTAGGACCCAGAGTACCCCATTATATAACTTTACCCAGGTCTTCATCCATGCCTTAGACTTATCCCCTTCAATCTTACTCCATACACATTTATGAGGATTCTTTCATTTCTGCAGGGGACTGTCAATCAACGTCCAGCTATCATAAGGTCTTCTGTATGATTTCTACATTTTCAGCTTCTGAAGCACAGTTAGTAACAATCAGCAGTTTGGATGTACTTACTAGGTGTTAAGCACTGTTCTAAGTGCCTCATCCACTTACTCATTTCTCCATTGCAATCACTCCTGCTTGGTTAGCTAATATTGTTACTTCCATTTTACTGATTAGGTGACTGAGTACAGACAGGTCACCTACTTGGCACATGGCTTGTTGGGATCTTAACCCCATTCATTTTGGCTCCAAAGCATGTACTCTTTGTCACCACACTGTCTTACTTTTCTTCCTGCACCTATACTGCTGTATTCAATATGTACAACTTCCCTGTGGGGAAGGTGAATGGAACAAGCGAGTTTATTTTTCCTTGACCAACAGAGCGGTGAGGTGACTACCAATTTCATAGCTAGAAAATGGCAGATCTAGGTGTCAAAATCCTTCTTTTTCTAAAACCATGTTCTTATTTTAAAAAATATATTATTTCCTTTTAAGAAAAAATAAAACCAACACATTCTTCTTGAGATTATAATGCTTTATGAATTGTTCACCATTTTTGGAATCATTTTATGCTGTTAAGTGATAACTGGAAAAAATGGCTAGCTTATAGGAGTACACCTCTCGTAGAGTTACAATGGAACTATGTTAAATTGGTGAGGACAAATTTTTGACTGAAGAGATCAGGGATCTCTCAAAACAAGACATCAAGTATGTAACTACCTGAATTTATTTGTGGAAATTAGAAACTAGCTATGGATAATTCTACTAGTGTCACATCAGGCACCTTCAGGATTTGTGGAATCACTTATTTAGCATCCTGAAAGAGTACTGACATCCATCAGCTTGACTCAATCCCCAGAATGTACCAGCAGTAATTAACTGAAGGACTATACAAAGTTACTGAAGAACCAAGTTGCTTAAAAGATGCCAGCAGTGAATACAAGCTGACACCAACCAAAGCTGTCTGTGACTAATCAAAAGACTTTATCAGTAGCTTGCTATCATGATTTAGCAACCCTGGCCTTGTAGTGAGATCTAAATGATGCAGTAATTATGTCCAGCAATGAAATATAAGAGTAACTGGTGAGACTGAGGGAGAAAGGAAGAAATCTCATTTCTTTCCTGCCTTAAACTAACTTTTTACATAAACATAGTTCATTTCAAGCCCAATGTGAATTCACAGTAAATGAGAATATGGTGAAATCAGTTTTCCTTTTTGGTCAAAAATGACTAAAAAGAGAAAAGCATGATATAGATAGGAAAACTCATTTGACAGTGTGTAGGTTTTTGACTGTAGTGTTTAATACAGGTGATTATGCAGAGTTTGGCAAATTCCAGCAAAAGCTAAATGCTCTGAATGATTAGTTGCTGATATTGACAAAGCTGTCTGTGATAAAAGGTTGGAAGAGCACCAAAGCAAGTGGTGCCATGAAACCTTTCAAGGTAACAGATGGGGCAAGATAGACTGAAAGATAGACTGCAATACAGTTTAGCCTACTTTTTCCTAGAGGAAAGAAGCCAAATTTATGCCCAGTTTCTGGTTTTGGAAGTATAGTGGCAAACTTAATCACATATAAAAAGAAGTCAGTGGAGAAATCCCCTGTAGGAGCCATTTCAAGGAATATCATTTGAATTGTGCCTTCCCATTATCAGTGTACACCCAGAAGAAATCTTTATGGAGTGACTGACCTCCATGGCCCACAGCATCCTAACTATCTAGAGGAAAAGTAATTCTCCTTTGCAACTACCATCAGTTATCAATGCCTAAATGAAACTTTTAAAAAAAAGATTTTATTTTATTATTTTTAGAAAGAGCGGAAGGGAGAGAGGCAGAGAGGGAGAGAGACATCAATGTACGGTTGCGTTTCACCTGCCTCCAGCCACAGACCTGGCTGGAGACCTGGCTTGCAACCTGGTTATGTGCCCTGGCTGGGGAACCAAACCTGCGACTTTTGGGTTCTCAGGCCGGCGCCTTATCCACTGTGCTACCAGCCAGGCTAAATGAAACTTTTTTTTTTTTTCCAAACTATTCTGTTGTTGAATAAGAAGTATATCCTGACTCCACATATATATACACATAAAAGTAAGTTTCAAAAATAAAGCTTATACTTTCTCTGGGCAATGCTGTATAATACTTTTCACCCCTGTTCTATTTTATTCTAATGTGTTGTTTCATTTGAAAAACTAGTTTTCACTGATAAAATGGATTTACTATCAATAATGAGTCTCATCACAGTGTACAAAACAGCAACCTGAAGCATATCTTTTCAAGTCTCTGAATATACATTCAGCTGTAGAAATTCATTGATACAAGTACCAGTGCAAGAAAAAACAAGTTTTTCTTTTCAAAATAATCAAGCTTGGTTGAGATTCCTTGGAGTACCAAAATTTGTTTTTATCAAGTACATTTGAAGAGATATTTTAAATGAGCTCTATATTTCATGGATAAAGTAAGTCATTAACGAAGTAAAGAAATAAAATATTGACTAAGAAAGTATTATATCATTAAAATATTACAAATATTAGAGAAGCTTTCTGAATGTTCAGGTCCTGAGAAAATGATTTTCAAAAATTAGTAATTAGTCTTTACATAAGGCAAGTATTGAATGAAAGAAAGAAAGGAAGGAAGGAAGGAAGAACAGGAAGAGAAATCCTAATTTGGCAGTATTGAAGTTAATGGACATTAACTTCACGTGTTTCAAAGTACATGTTTTAAAATTCTGCAAAACCTTTCTCTTTCAAGAGCTCTGATGTAAAAGAAATGTAACAATACTTACCTTTTTATCATCATCACTTAGCACTGGCCCTCTCACAGAATAGGGACTCAACAAGAATTTAAATGAGTAAATCTCTTCCACTTATCACCTTATCATGACCTATATCCTAAATAAAAACAAAAGGGCAGCAAACTCATGAGTTGGTAGTTTGGCGGGTGATAAACTATAACAATCCCAACATAACCACTTCAGTTATTTGATTAAGTTATTTACAAAGTTTAAAAAACAGGCAAACAAAACCTGTATATCTTGTTTTCTAACATCACGGCTCAGTTACATCTATAGGACATGTGTGGAAAACTCTTTGAAAATATCTTTTTTTTAAATTACCAATTGAGAAAGATGTTGTATTATAAAATTCTAGTACCCATACTATTGCCATAAGAAAGGATTTCAAGAATAAAAATTGTAGATTCAATGGTTTCTTGTGGATAGTCATCCATATAATGGAAACACATAAGTAATTTTCACAGACAGTATACAGTGCTTATAGCTGTTTTTTAAAAAAAGATTAACAATTTTCAAGACTACTCACTCTTCTCTGAATGTACTGTCCTTGTATTTTCATCTCAATACCTTTGAATATGCTGCGTTGTTTATCCATCACAAACTTCCTCTCAACTGTTGACCTTGAATTGTTGACATTCAATTAGTTCTACAGTGACCAGCTCATTTGTTACATTTTCAAAGAAGACTGTGGTGAATTTCTCCCTTGGATGGCATCTCCTCTTTTTTTTTTTTACTGAAGGCATTTATTTTCCCTTGTATATTATTGTGGCATTATTTGTCAAATTTATTTTTCCTGACTAGAATCTAAAACTTTATGGCTTAAGACACCTCATGTAATACCCTGAAGGTTGTACCCCAATAAGATCCATCAGGGTATTTTGCACACAATAGATTTCCAACTATCAAGCATCATTCATTCATTCAACAAAGTTTTCTCTAATTCTTAACGCTGTTGGCAAACGTTTATAGGACTGGAACTATCATTGTAATCTGACAGATGGGTCTCTGCCCCTAAACACTTAGCATTTATACATGAATGTGGTGGAGCTCTTGTCAATGGAATATGAGTGCATGAGATAAATGTCATCTCCAGCCCAGGATTAAGTGTGGGCTTGCCTTTTCCACCACCTGCAGTCAACAGCCTACAGCAAGATTGACAGGCAGACAACAGCAATGCACCACTGAATTAAGGAGCCAAATAAGTCATATCACCAAAGCTCAATTTAATAAATATTCACTGCGCCTACTATATGCAAAGTACTATCCTAGATATTTGGAATACGTCAACTAAATAGAACAGGAGATGTTTTCTTTGTGTAGCTTTTATCCCACTGGGGAAGAGCAGGCAGTAAACAAGGAGGACAGTAAATCAGTAAGTTTCAATGTGTGTTATACAAAGAAAAGTGCTATGGGAAGAGATGAAATAGATGAACCTGAGGGGAATGGAGCGTGCTAGTGGGTGTGGGGTAGCTCTATGGGGAAGGCACCATTTGTGAAAAGTGTTTTGGAACCAATCTCAACAGTTATAAACTTTAAACGAAGGATGTGCACTTGTTGAATATAAGCCCTAATTATGGGCCATATTAGGTATCCTTTACTTTTACTTTAAACATAGGCCGGAGCAACAGTGTGGAAAGATTGATTGTTGTTAGAGAGTGATCCTAGGGTTCTAAAACCTCTATCTAATATTTGCTTATTTTAGGTCAAATCAATATTTTTGACTGTTAAAAATACTGAACAAGCCCTGGCTAGTGGCATAATGAATAAGGCGCCGGCCTGCGACCCCACAGGCTGCTGGTTCAATTACCTAGTCAGGGTACATAACCAGGTTGCAACCCAGGTCTCCAGCCAGGTCCATAGCTGGAGGCAGGTGAAAGGCAACCATACATTGATGTCTGTCTCTCTCTTTGCCTCTCTCCCTTCCCTCTCTCTAAAAATATAAATAAAAGATTTTAAAAATATATTACCGAACAAATGTCCAAACAAGCCTTATTTTGTACAAAATCTCCCCTTACTGCAACTACATAAACTGGCTAGTGGTTCGTTGGAGTACCAAGCATTAGACATCACCTGAAAAGGTAGTCATCATCTAGACCCATCTCAATCCTGAACGTGCCGTATATAGGAGACCATTTTAGTTTGGATAAAGCTAAGCCACCATGATCAAAGACACCCATAGACAGAGTGATTTAAATAATACTATTTTTTATTTTTATTTTTATGCATAAACAGTTCTGAGGTGATGATCCTGGGTTGCAGGGCCCTAGGTCATGGTTTAAGGCCCCAGACTTTTGTTGTGTACTCTACACTCAACCGCCCGTTTCATATACAACCGCCCGTTTCTTTCTACCTTTCTGTTTTTAGGGTTAAGATTAAAGTTCAGGCCAGGGAGTCTTTTTTGAATGGTTGGTGCCATATCTTTTCATGTTTGCGATATATTTTGATTATTTCTAATTTTAGTTTTGCACAATGTGAGCAGGTCTGGCTTTTCAACCTGATCTTATGTAACAACTCCTCTTTCCAAGCACCTGGCCTGATCCTTCTCCTCTATCTCTAGCCCTCACTCCTGCCTTGTTTTGAGTTGGAAACTCACCATGTTTTTTCTTGCTTATACCTTTCTCACTGACTAGAATGACATCCTTATGACCTGCCCCTTCTGCATCCAGAAATCCTGCATCTTCCATAGACCTTACCTGAGAGGCTAGGTCCTTGCAGAAACCTCCTATGGTTCTGTAGTACCTGATCCCAAACTAAGTTGAGTTTCCTTTTACATATAGATAAGGTTCCCTGAATTTTCCTTCATAACACTTAGGATTACAAGCTTGATGTCAGACTTTTCTGAGGGACGATAAGCTCACTAAAGGCAAGCACTGTTCCATCTCACGGTTTCACTGTTTTGTCTTTACTACGCTGAACTGAGTAGGCCACACAGGAGGTACTCAGCAAATATTTGTTGAATGAATGAATGAACAATGATATCTCGTTGTCAGAGAGCAAGTATTCTCATAATATTTACCCCTGATTTCTGAGGTAATTGAGTTTATTTTGGCTTGTTCAAAACAGAAAATAATAACCAATTAAATAAGCATTGAATGAGTAACTATTATCTGCCAAGTAGTATGTTGTATGTTAAGAAATGTATAATAATGAATAAGTAGGATCCATTCCTTACAGAAGAATCAATTTAGGCATATAGGGACCGTCATTGCCACTTGTACTTGACTTAATCATCAATGAATACACAGTTGAATATGTATGTTACAAAATCCATACCAGTATACACCTAGTTAAACTTAAAATAAAAATATCTTAATAGATACTAGGGTTTTCCCCTGATTTTATAAGAAGCAATAAGCATCAGCAAAATCTTAGTGACTTGCATTTACTTTTCCATGTTTATTTGATTTTCAGGTATCCCTTTGTTAACAGAAACAGGGAGTAGTTTACTGTTAATTATTCCCAGAGCATATCGGTAACAGAGATTGGCTTAATGTAACGGAATACACATAGAGCCAAAGTAAATGGCATGCTAGGAAAACCTTTACTTCTTCCACATTACTTTTCACATCTGTGCAATTATTAGACGAGACTAGAAGAGATTTAAGGTCTCACACAGTGTTGCTGTCAGGGATTCTCAGTGCCCAGGTCACAGAGAACGTAAGGATTCTAGATTGTTCATCCAAAAACCAGAGTATATATTTGAAGCTTTACTGTATAATATTTAGATTGCAAGTCAGGTGCGGGCTATAAAATTTCCAATTAGAGTCAGAACATTTTAATATCCACTAGAAAGCTCGTCTGGATGAAATCAAGCTTCCATTTGTAATTAAATTTAGTAGTTCCTTTAAATATAGATTTATATAATAAATTGCTGAGTTATTACTTTTCTTAATTTTATAGACCCTTTACCCATGCTTAAAACTTAAGCCTCCTGGCTAGTGGCACAATAGATAAGGCGCAGGCCTGCAAACCCAAAGGTTGCTGGTTCGATTCCCAGCAAGGGCACTTAACAGGTTTCAAGCCAGGTCTCCAGCCAGATCTGTAGCTGGAGGCAGGTGAAAGGCAACCATACATTGATGTTTCTTTCCCTCGCTGCCTCTCTCCTTTTCCCTCTCTCTGAAAAATAACAAATAAAATATTTAAAAAAATTAAAAACATAAAACTTAGGCCTCATCATTTTTATTAACTGTTCCCCTGATGCTGATCAAAAACCTCAGCAAAAGCACACAGTAGAATTAGCTGTGCCAAACAGTGCTTTTAATACCTTTAACTTAAGCCACACAAAACACCTCACACTATACAGATTATAGAAAATGCTATTAATTCATAGTTGTTGTGTGTTATTTCTAAAGCAGCATTTTTGAATTTTTATTTCCTTTTCCTTTCCCCTGCTTTCACTCTATGTTTTTTGTTACATCTTGCATCTGTTTTTCAGTTTATTGCTCTGGTGATAAATTTTAATTTGTATTTATTTATTTTTAAGTTTCTAGGACATTTATTTTATTTGTACCCACTGACTCACAGGCCAGGATGGTGATTGTTATACAGTAGTTTACTTTTAAAAGAAATAGGACTGCTCAAGCAGCTAATACGGGAAGATGTATCACCAGCCTGAATAATTGTGACAACCATAGACCGTATCAGTGTCTGTTTGTTTGCACAATACCCTCCTGCATTAAGAAAGCCGTCCCAGCTGTCTTGGGCTCTGGAGTCACCCATTTCATCACTTGACACTGCAGCAGATGTTATGGATTGATAACAGACTTCACTTCATTCACTCCACATCTAAGATTACCTCTGGAAAAAAAAAAAAATCTAATACATTATAACCCTCCCAGCCATTTGTTAAAAAAAAAAAAAAAAAAAGGAAAAAGAAAGAAAAAAAGAAAAGAAAGAAAAAAGATCAGCAATTTATTCCCCTTTCTAAGCATTAAATTGTGTCCCATCTCCCTTTGAATGCACATACTATTTAAAAATGGCCATTTAACACATTCATTGCATGGTTTTCTGTAGGCAAAAAAAGAAAAAGAAAAAAAGAATCAGTGAAGGACAAGAATGTAATGATTTAATTGAATTAGGACCAGATCAGATTTAGAGTTGATGACTCATATTTCCATTATGTAAGAAAGATGCTGTTGGCCTTTAATGATGGAGATATGTGCTGCATTCATAGGTTTGTTAGGAATAAGTGCTTCCATTTTTATCTGAAAAACTGAAAAAGGAAGAGCTCAGGCTGGGACTTAAACGAAGGTAGAAAATCTGTATTAAGTTGAACAAAGTTCTTAACTAAACAGCAGATTCTCCTCTTTAGTTTAGGAAATTTAAGGGATCCTGTAAATGTAACACAAATAGGATTGACCATTGCTTCAAGATCGCTCAGTAAAACAGCCTGAAGATTGGACATTGCCGACAAACAGATTTTATGGAAAAATGTGAACACAAATGAATAAAAATGTACAATGGGCCTGCTTTTCAGATGTGAAAAGTCTTTGTGTGTGAAAAGTGTGACCTGATTGCTCAGGCTGTAGGAAAACACGGGATTGAAGTGAGGTGCTGAGGGAGGGGCGGGTGGCCCACGCACACCCCATTCAATCTCCATCTCGAATTTGCTACTGAAACTTCAGTAACTTCCCATGTACAGTCACTGCCACCATTTTTTATATCTATTTCTAACTTAAAATTAGCTAATCTGGGGCAACTGTTAGTGTGTGAAATTGGCATGTACCCATGCATCACCACCCAGAGGCAAGACCAGCAAATCCCAAAGCAGCCAGAGGTGCTGGGTGTGTTGGGGCCAGACAGGAAAGAAAGAAAATGGGAAATGGATGTCACGTGACAGGACAGTGTCCCTCACAGGGTGGGGCAAAAATAGGTTACAGTTATTCAAATGGAAAATAATACAATAATCGATAATGATATAAGAATAAACTCTGTGTTGCAAGTACTCACAACTGTAAACCTACTTTAGCCTAACACCATACAATGAATATTTCTTTTTCTTTTTAGTATGTAACATTTTAAAGTTCACAGAGTTATTTCATGTTCATTATGCCATTCTTGTTTTGATCCTCTATTGCACCAAAATGATACACACATGGCAGATATTGGCCCTTAGTTTACAGGAGAGAAATAGTCCCAGAGATCAGACTTGTCTAAGGGTCTTACAGATGGCAAGTGACAATTACCTCTTTCATCCCAGGTCTTTCAATGCCAAATTACGTGTTCCTTCTATTACATATTCACATGTTTCCCAATCTTTTGAGTCTGGATGTAAAACAAAGGAAGGAAAGCTCTAGTAGCTCTGCTTTTTATTGTTTGTTTGTTTTGCTTTACTTTGCTTTGCTTTTTTTTTTTTTTTTTTTTCCCCCCTCTGCTTCTTTCACAGAGACCCAGTGAATCATGATTCACTGGACCAGGGTGGCAGCAGCATTGTAGGGACCAGGGCAATGGGTAGGGAGAAGAGACTCTACCACAAGCCCAGGTAGATGATAGCAATCAAGTTCTTATACTATGTCATTCTAATCCAATACAAGGGAATTCCATGTTGGCAACTGAATTTTGAATCCACACTAAATTTAAATATTATGCAGTTAATTAAAGGACACCTCACTGGGGAGGCTGAATGTATGCAGGAAGGATGAGCTTTTTATTTCATTTATTTATTTTTATTTTAAAGATTGTATTCATTATTTTTAGATAGAAGGCAGGGAGGGAGGAAGAGAGGGAGAGAAACATCAATGTATGGTTGCCTTTCATCTGCCTTCCTGGCTGGTGTAGTTCAGTGGATAGGTGCTGGCCTGCGAATGCAAAGGTTGGTAGTTTGCTTCCCAGTCAGGACAGCTAATCAGGTTGCAGGCTAGGTTTCCAGCCAGGTCCATAGCTGGAGGCAGGTGGAATGAGCTTTTTATCTTATTATGCCTGGGTTTTGGTCTTTAGTACAGAACCTTGTCTTGATGGTGGTAAGAGAGACATTGTTCAAGCCATGCTGGTCATCATGCTCTAGTACTTCCAAAATTCAGGTTATTTGAAATCTAGAATCGCACCGTCCAGCACTGCTGGGAAGCTGCGGATTTCAATTGTTGCTCTGGAAAAAAGATGATCCCTGAAGTGGAAACTTGCAGAACATTGTAGGAACTAAGGCACAGCAACCATAGCTTTGGTTCCAAGAGGTACTCATCTCTGAGGAGGTAGATGTAGGAAATGAGAAACAGGGGCACCTGGGCAACAAATCAGCAACCAAAGCTAATTACAGGATTCTTCCCAATTCTCATGCTTAAACAACTAGGAAGAGCCACATAGAATTTTATGTTTCCAATCAAGGCAGTTGTTATGGATTACATATTTATGTCCCTTCACATATTCAGATATTGAAATCCTACCCCTTAATGTGATGACATCAGGATATGGGTCTTCTGGAGATAATTAGCATTAGCTAACGTCATGGGGGTAGAGCCCCAAGAACGCTTCCCTTTCTCTCAGTCATGAGAAGATACAAAGGTAAGAGTCAACAACCTAACTCTGGCTGGTGGCACTGTGGATAAGGTGCCAGCCTGAGAACCCAGCCAGGTTCAATTCCCAGCCAGGGTACATATCTAGGCTGCAAGCCAAGTCTCCATCAGGTCTGTAGCTGAAGGCAGGTGAAGGGCAACCATACATTGATATCTCTCCCTTTCTGCCTCTCTCCCTTCCCCTCTCTCTAAAAATAATTTAAAAATCTTTTAAAAAAGTCAACAACCCAGAAGAGGGCTCCCACCAGAACCCAACCTTGCTTCCACCCTGCTCTAAAACTTCCAGGTTCCAGAGCTGATAAATTCAGTTCTGTCGCTTATATGGCATCCAGTCTAAAGTGTTTCTGTTAAAGTAACCTGAAAAAACTAAGACATGAGTCTAGGTTTTTCATGGTCTCGAGGTCCAGAAAGAGGCTGATATGCCAAGTAGGAAAACAGAGAAGTTTGTTTGTTTATTTGTTTATTTTTTAAACCAGCTCTAAGATCAATAAGGGGAAACAGAGGTTGCTAAGAGCATAGATTCCCAGGATTAGCCTTGCTTAGGGAAACCAGATTTATACCAAGACCACACAACCAAGTGGCAGGCATCAAGTCCATCTAAGGCTTGGTACCCTACAAACATAAAAAGAATCCTAAAATTTCTGCATTGTAAGCCAGAAAATGCTTGCTTCCATATTTCATTGCTTATATTTCTCACGTTTTCACATTGTACCATCTTTGAAATGAAAGTACAGCATATCGTAGAACCAGTGCTATCTCATATATATAATTAGTGGTGTTTATTTTTTTTCTTAGTAACAATATAATTGTGCTTGTTGCAATAGAAGGTGTCTAAAATTTAATCAAATTATTTTAGGTATCTGTTATGAAGTAAATAACAAACAAACAAAAATAACAGAAAAACAAACAAACAAAACTCTCAAGTGAGATATCTAGTCTAGCCTAAAATAATCCAGGATCTCTTATAAGTGGGCCTAAAAGGAAGGCTCTAGGAAACCTTGAGTAAAGGTCAAAATTTTTTTTTAGTAATTTTGCTGAAAAAACAGTACATTATTTTAGTGGGCTGAATTCTTGTAAACTGTCTCTCAATATATAATTTATACCTGTAAGATGATTAACATTAAAGAACATCTTTATTTTAGTTTTAATTATATGCAGCAATTAAATATACAAGACCAGACAATAGAGTTGAATGTTGATGTTGCTGGGAGGAGTTTCTCATTGAATTACAAAGGTGGGAGAATGCTCAAAAGGAAGAATAGACACAATCAGTTGGACTGTGTCCTCAAAAGGCAAACTCAGCATGTCAACTCTTATTTATTTATTTATTTATTGTTTTTATCTGGGTTAAGCAGCATTTTCTATTTTATTAAAAAAAAAGTCTGTCTATTCCTGAAAAGTCCTATGCTTCATTGATAAAACTTTATAGAGAGTGTAAGATTTAATATGCCCTGGGCAGACCACTTTTATAAAAGGAGTAAATGTTCTTTGTTTATTCTATGAATTTGAATGGTCAAATTGATATACACCTACACTTAAAATGGAAATGATAACGACAATATAAAAGTCACTAATTAGCTCTAGCTCTGTGATCTCCCTTATATATAACATAGTCAAAGATAAAAACTCTTGGCCTTAAGGTGTCTGCATTCTATAAAGATAAAGTATAGAGCAGGAGACCAGAACTGGAATGACTTGGAGAGGAAAGTGGAAATATTCTCTGAGTTGGCATGAAAAGAACACAGTAACATTTTCCTTTTCTGTCGTGCAAATCTAGAGTTGTCAAACCTTCCCAACCAAATTCTAAGGTTTTCTGTAATCTTAGGCTCGCAGCCTGTTTTCGTGGTTCCTGGCTGGTGATTAATGAGTGGCTGTAAAGAAGACTTCTCTCTTGGGGATTATATGGCTACCTACAGTCTCTGGTCCCCTAAGGGCAGGGTTCATTGTATCTCGTTTTGGGTGGGAGTCATTGATGATACTGATCGCAGTGGAACCAACCACAGGCAATTACATAGGTGAACTGAATTACCCAGACGGCAGACACTTGCTCTATGGAAAACTGGGAGCTAAGGATCCTTATTTCTATATTATAGCAGAGAGGACAGTTTGTGCCAATTCATTCCTCATAAGAAGAGATCAAAACTCTCATGCTTCCTACCACTTGATGTCATCCCAGTTCTCACATCTTGAGAACTGCAAAATGACCTGGCCAATATTGGTGAAGAGGAGGTTGAAAATGGTGAATAGGCCAGAGAAAATGACAATCCAATTAGTTAAGGGTCTGAGCAACCTAAGGAAGCTGGTAGATCCAGCTAAAGTAGAATTAAATGAGGGTCAGATGATAACTGACAAAAAAAGAAAAAAATAATGAGACTGATCTAGTAGAAATATTTAGATCTCTTACACATAAATACCTCTTGGAAAAATAGAAAGACAAGTATCATATTATTTCACTCTTAATGAACAAACTGAATTAACAAGCAAAAGAGACAGAGACTCATAGAGAGCAGATCTGGAGGGCAGAAGAAGCAAGCAAACAAGAAAAATAATTCTCGGACATGAAAAACAGTTAGTGATTGCAGCGCAAGGGAGTGGAGGTAGAAGAGGGTAGGTATAAGGGCATAGGGGGCATGAACAGTAATAGAAAAATGTAATAAAAATAAACTATTGAGAATTTTTTAAATAAAAATAAAATAGAGTAACTAACAAAATGATGATTATCTTGTTACACAATAAAATAAAATAAAACTTTCAAAAAGCAAACACCCAAAGGGACAAAGAGATGGAACATACTGGGAAATGCTAAGCAACTTAGAAGAAAGATCTAGGAAGTTTAACATAACAGTGAGAGGTTTCTAAGAAAATTCAAGTGTAAAAGAAAGAGTAAAATGTTATAACTTTAGCCAAAAAAAATATATCTGAACTAAAAGCATGAAACCAAATCGAATATCCATTATAGAAGAGTAATAGACAAACTATGGGATATTTACTCATATACAATAGTCAAAATAAGTAAGTTGAGCAACACGGCAATTTGATAAATTTCAGCAATGTAAGTCTTGTACACTGAAAGGTAGGTTTTGGGTTCAAAATCTGGTCAGGTGGGCAACCAATGTCTTCTCACATCTCTCTCTCTCTCTCTCTTCTTCCTGCCTTTTTCTCTAAAAACAATGAAAAAAATGCCATCACATGAAGATAAAAAAAATACTTCTTTCTTAGAGCCATGGAAGGTTTGCAAAAATTGCTTATGTCCTTAGCCTCAAAAAAAAAAAAATATTAAATACATTCCACAAAATAGAGAATTTAAGGTCCACATGGTATGAATGTAATCCCAGGTATCAGAAAACAAAAATAAATTAAAATTTCTTAATTGTTTGGGTTTGAAATAAATCTCCAAAAAGAATCCCTGAACATAAAGGAAATCACAAAATATTTTTCAAGAAAAAGTAATGCAATTTCATATCTATCTTAGAAATAAACAAAAGCACAAGTCAATATTATTAAAGAAGAAATTGATGTAAACTAAGTTTGAACTTCAGGTAAGGGGGTGAGAAATGTCACTCTTGTTAGAGGAGGAGTGTCTGGAAAAAGTTGTCATAACATGTTTTATAGGAAAAAAAAAATGCTTTTTAAAAGCCATATTTAGAGGTGTTTAGAATAGCTCCAAAGAAGAAACATGAGAATTGTTTGAGAAGGAGAACCTATAAGACTTGGGGCCACGTTGAAAATGTGGGTGAGATGACAGGTTGCAATGAAATGCTGGATTCCAGGATTCTCACCACGCTGGAAAAATAGTGTGCAGCTGGTGTCATATCATTATGCATCTGCTGATGGCTGTCTTCCCAAAGGCCCCGGAGCATGACGGCTAACTAGCGAAATGTTCACAATTTTATTCTTTCTACTCTTCTTCTTAATGAACAGTAGAAGAGTGGAGAACAATTTTTACAAAAAGCTAAAACACGGTAGGTGTTGGGAAAAGGTATGCTTCTTTTCCCCACCCCTGCTTTTGCTTCATTTCCTAAAAGGTGCAATTAAGGACCCTTCCAGAAACAATTGCACTTTGACTCCTGTGACTTGCAGCCGGTTCTTTTTGACACAACTGCTATGGAGGTATATTGCTGTGTCTGATAAAAGGTTGTTATTGGAACAAAAGCTATGTTGTTTCCTTTCCATGTAATATGCAATAAAACTGCTCTATGAAGTCTCAATGAACTATCTCAATTGAGAAAAATACAATTTTCATTATAAGTGAATGTCTCCAATTCAGTCCTTTTCTATGGAGGAAGACATGCAACAGTAACTTACTGTAGGCCACATTTCATAAGATATCATCAATTCCATTATTCTTGTGTATGTTTCATATGAAAAATATGAAGTTTTTTCCCCCATCACAAAAATACGCATTTCCTTATCTCATTAAGTCCCTATCTCCCGCACCACCCATTCTTCTGCTGCCATGAAGACCTTCTGCTCCCTCCCCAAGGTGTCCAGATTGCACTGCTATTTAAAAAGTATAAAAGAAATGCATTTATTTCACACACACATAGTCAGTCCATTATTCAATGTAAAAAGTCTGAGGTTAATGTAGATGAAATTCAGAAAATGAAATGAACCTGGGTTTGGTTGACTGTGTCTGGTGAAATTTGATATTAGTTATCAAATGCTACAACTTACAGTTCTTGTGGGTTTTTTGTATGTAGAATATAATATTTGTTTTCACTGACTGTATGTAATATTTTAGTCTAGAGATACTGGTCAGAAATGCCCTTTTTCTTCATTCCCATTCATACAATGTGGGTACACACATTGATAAAAGTTAATCAGAGAGAGTATTGTAACCCAGAAAATTGCATTTTATCTAAGAAATTCAATATTTTTATGTGCTTGGATTTTTATTCCTGTTTGATTCTATTATAAATGTACCCTATTTGCAAAACCCAAAACACTAAATCTATGTAATTTTGTTAGCTTGTGTCACCCCAATAAAGTCGATTAAAAAAAAAAAAACACTGCGAATTATGTGACCCAAAATTAAAGGTTTTCTACTTTCTTTCTCTTCTACCAATCAATTAATTCCTAGATATTCACTATAATAAGTGTGGCACGAATCTTTCATGTGTATGTGTGCATGCACACATGTATAAATACTCAAAAATATATATACTTTTTCTTCATTTTAAAATTTTAAATGATATTGCACATGCTGTTCTGCAAAAATAGTCTCTGCTTAGAGTATTACAAATTTCCATGCCACTACCTATGATCTATTTCATTCTTTAAAGTAGGTATATAAGACCCTGGCTGGTGGCACAGTGGATAAGGCTCTGGCCTGTGAATCCAAAGGTTGCTGGTTCAATTCCCAGCCAGGGCACATAACCAGGTTGCAAGCCAGGTCTCCAGCCAGGTCCATCTTAGCTGGAGGCAGGTGAAAGGCAACCATACATTGATGTCTCTCCCTCTCTGCCTCTCTCCTTCGCCATCTCTCTACAAATAATAAAATAAAATATTTTAAAAAATAAGTAAAATAAAATAGGTATATAATATGTTTTTGCTCTTAAACATCAAAGCTGCAGTGAACATTATTTTATGTATTTGACTCTTAGACCCCTAAACATGTATTTTTAAAATTTCATAAATCATGTATTTTGATATTTTCATAACACTTTGCTTTAAATATGTTTAAATAAAGCATGAACATGGACAACAAGTGGGATTGACTTTGGGGGGGGTTGGGTGGGTGGGGAAAGGTACAGAGGGGAGTAAAAAGGAGATGGATGTAACACAACAATAAAATTAAATTAAAAAATACATATGTTTAAATAATCTTATAAAAAGTATACCAATTTACAATCTTTATTATCTGCTCTAAAAGCATTATTCAATGAGTAAAATAAAATTGTATTCTATAACTCATTTAATATAGACCTCTTTGTGTAACAGGCATAAAGTATGGACTGGGCCATTTTAGTAAATAAGACTGGAAGCCCTGTTGAAATGGGTTCATTTATAGCTCTGTCTGTCCAAGGACACATTACTTAATGTCAACATCCATACTGGGCTAGTGAAGGTGGGGTTGGTTATATGTCTTAAGTACTCAAGAACTGCAATATATATGAAAAGATAATCATGCAAAGAAGATATATTCAATTAAAAGCACAAAATAAAAACTGCATTTAGCTATGCATAACAAACGCAGTAACACACATGCTTAAGAGATAAGGCATTACAAATAAGGTGAAATGAGACTATATCTCATTAGTGTCAGTTCACAACTATTTTAAGTGTGGGCTAAAGATACTAAAATTTGTTTTCTTAACCATTTAAAAGATTTCACATTTTACCTCACATACATACAATACATGAGACATGAAGGATTCAGTGATAAAACATATAAAAAGCTCAGTGAAATTTGTAGACATTAGTAAAATAAAAGGTTTATAGCTCTACTCATAAAAAATCAGGTTTATTTCTGTGTACAGAGGGCAGCTATTACTAATTAATATGAAAACCCCCTGGTGTCTTTTAAAATTTATTTTCAATTACAATTGAAATTCACCATTACTTTATATTAGTTTTAGGTGTACAACATAGTAGTTAGACATTCATATAATTTATGAAGTGATTCTTGAAGTAAGTCTAGTATCCACCTGACACCATACATAGTTGTTACAATATTATTGACTATATTCCCTACACCCTTGAGGTTATTTCGTAACGCTCCTTGATGTCTTAATCCCTATGTTTACCTGGAAAACTATGACTCAGGAAATAAAAATTTAAGGAAGTGATATATTTACTCTAAATGAATATTAATTAATACTGAGCCAGCAATATTGTGTCCGTGGAAGAAGATATAAAATGTTAAAATCATAGCTATATTACAATTCAAGATAATTTTTATGTCATTATGAACTATCCAGTTTAAACTCTAGAAAGTTACCTAACTTAATCACAATTGTTCTTTCATGCTAATATCACAATAGTTTCTTTAAATGCCCATCAATTTCATTTTCACATTCTTATATATACTTGAAACACTTTTTAATTTGTTTTCTTTTTTTTGCACTATATTTTGCTTTGCTTCTTTTAAAAATACATGTTTTTCATTATGCCATTCAGTTTTCCCAATTTTTCCTGCTTTGCCCCATCCACCCAGTAGCCCCATTTAAGGGCAGGTAAACTGCTTCCCAGACACAGTAAGGTTAAAGGAGTTCATCATCACCAAGCCATTGTTACATGAAATGTTAAAGGGACTTTATTGAAGAAAAAGAAGATCAAAACTATGAATATTAAAATGGCAACAAATCCACAACTTAAAACATTTTAAAAGCATGCATTCAAGAGCAAAATAAAATGCTTTCTTTGAGGAATCAAATTTAAAAAGCCTCATTAACTGAGCTCTACCATGTATAATAAAAAAGAAAATGAGCAGGCTTGGGAGGCCATATAGCAGTCATTTAATCCTGGTCGCTGAGTAACTGACAAATGCTCAGCCTCGTCCCTGAAAATCAAGACATATGTAAGCCACTATGTAATAAGCAGCTAGTCAACAAGAATGTTTTGAATTTCAACATTTGAGGTCAAGAACAAATCTATTTTCTTAGCAGCTTCCTTGAGAATCTGTTGAGAAAACACTTTAATAACATGTGTTTGTGTTAACAACAATATTAGTAGCAGGTGCTTTTATAGCATTTACTATGAGCCAGGCACAACTATAAGCATTATATGTACATTCATTCATTGAAACGTTATATTTTCTTTACAGGTGAGGAAAATGAGATGCAGAGAGGTTAAGCAATTTCCCCAATGTAACATAGCAAGTAAGTGACTGCCTGGATTTAAACCCAGACTATCTGGCTACAAGTCCTTGCTCTTATCCAGAATACTGTAATTTCTCTTCTTTGTCTTGACAGATAGGTTGACCCATTTATATGTATTAGCTAGCACCAATTTTTCAGGGAAGATGGTCACACAATTGTTGGATAGACATACAAATTTACTGTTTTCTAAGAAAAGTTTTAGCTGACATTGAATAGCTTTTTTTTCCATCTCCCAGCTCATTAATTGACTAATTAGGATAATCTTCAATACAAAGATGAATTTCTTAACTTAATCAACTTAAAGATTAATAATTTGTATATGGTAAATATATATGATATTAGAAGCTATATCCATATTAGAAAATAAAATGGAAACCTGGAAAATTCAGAGATTAACATACACAGAAAATATTGTTATACAGATGGAAATAATTCATATAAAATGTAACAGCAATTATACGTATGCTCAGAAATCTGGTACTTTTAGCTGATAAAGACATAACTCTGGTATTGTAGGCTTATCTATGTTAATTTCCTAATGCACCCTGTCCTGTTAGTTCAAGACATTCAAGAATATCTTGAGAATTAAGGTCACTCATATCATTATCACTTATCTAGAGAAACTTCTTTAGAGTAATTTATTATGACCTATCAAAGATTTATTATTGAACCATCAGATAGGTGCTGTACCAATTAGCCATGTATTTTTCTCTAATCCATTTGCAAAATAACAAACAATACAGAATCAATATGGCTAGGTATTATGGGAAATGCAGCACTATCTTATCATCCATGTAGTCTCTCAGCTACAGCCAAATAGAAGATGGAGAAGTTGAGTATTCAGTAACAGCTGCCAAATTGAATTATAAAAAGAAGAATTTAAGATGTTATTCAGAGCTTCAAATTGCTTACAATCTATTTGAAGAGACAATTTTAACATATATGAAACAATAGAAAGAAGAATTCAGTGTTAAACAACTTGTCATAACCTCTATGAGTCCAGCATATGGAAAGATAAACCTGAACCAAAAAGGTAACACCTACATAATGCTGAGAAAAACACTTTTGGTCATGCACTTAAGGTAATTTAAAAATGTTGGCTATCACTTCTATGGGGTGAAAAAAAAACAGAGGAACTGAAGGAGGCATTAAGATGGTTCATTAAATTGTTCAGTCACTCCCACATCTGTGAACAGCAAATTTTTAAGAATTCAGAACGCCAATGTTTAAGAAATTTTTTTGAAACTACTTATCTAAAATGTGATGAGATGTAGATTTGAGCCCTTGCATCTTCCTCTTCTTACAGAAATTAGGCAGGGAAGAAAAGTGAGTCTATAGTGGCTGTGGCCTTAATTATTGGTTCAGATCTTGTGACCAGCTTCCTAACCAATCCTCATCATCTGTGGCATTTTCCTTCCCAACTGATGTTCTTATATCTTCCCAACTCCATCTATAAACCATATATTTCTTCAGATTAGTCCGTAACTCTTATTCTTTTCTCCTGTCACTCCATCTGAAAAATAAATTGAACTCATGTTCACATATCCTAGGGAACAATTACATTCAAGGTCAAGATCAAGTTAAGTCATTTAATCATTTACTCTCTCTCCCTTTCTGTCTTTCATTCACTCAGCAACCCCTTGTAGATTGAACCCTATGTATTCTCTTTAATTAGAAGCTATAGAGGAATCATTTTCCCAATTCATGGTCTCATATATTTGTTTCACATATATAATCATTTACATACACAAATATATGTGTGTTGTGTGTGTGTATAGTACACTTAATGCATTTATGTATGTGTATGTGATATATAATTTTGGCACCAAAAATGGTGGCAGTGGAGGCTTTTACCAGGTAATTCTAACTGAATGTTTGGAATGGCTAAGTGGCTTTTATCAGCATGAGATAATTCACTTAGGCATTACTTCATTATTTTCATGCCTAGGCAAAGCCTAATGATTAGGGTGGTCAAAGGTTTTTCTTTTGTGAGAGTTGCAAGAACACAATAAGTCACCTGTGACCTCTACTTGTGAAGAAATTGTGCTTTATTTTGAAAGAAAACCAATAAAATGTACCGAAGCCATCAAAACAAAGTCTGCCTATAACCAAGCAAATGTAGGTAGGACCTGGGAAAATAATTATGAGATAAGACTTTTTTTAGGAGCAAGAAATGTAAGAAACTAGACTCAAATATCTTTAATAGAAACTTTTGAAAGTAATTTATTAAACCATGTTATTAGACACTGTCATGGGAGTAGAAATATTTTTTCTAGTGTAACATTTGTGAAAATATGTATGTGTGTAAATGTATTTGTGCATGCCTTTGGTAATATTGCAATTGATATTACTTAAAAAAGTAGTTTTTTTTTTAACAAATAAATTAACATAAGCATTTTGAAATAAGGAAAAGAAAACTATTACTATGATTTGAGAGGCTGACAGCTAGATGGCAGTAATTAAATGGTTAATTGTCTGGATATGAGAAAAAAAAAGAAGTACACATTCTGGTTACAGAATGAACAAAGAGGTATTAAGAATAATAGAGAAAATGGAGAAGCTAAAGAACTTATATGCATGACATGAACTAAGGGGAACATTGCAGGAGGAAATGGGGGTACTGGGTGGAGGAGGGAGAAGGGGGAAAATTGGGACAACTGTAATAGCAAAATCAATAAAATATATTTTTAAAAAATATTGTGTTCTAAAACAAGTGAGTACTTTTAGAAAGGGGAACAAATTGCTTACAAATTTGGTTATAACTTTGTGTTTTAGTGAACTGCAAACTAGAGATAAAAGATCAATTTTACCTGCATACACAAGAAGTATAATGTTGCTCAAGAACTTATCTTCCGACGTTCCCTTCTACTTTGCTCTCCATACATGCCATCCCTACTCTAGCCATCATGTCTATAGAATCAACTTGGAACTTACCATTTGGGTAAGGCAAAAACAATTCATTTATTCATCTTTGAACCCCTGAAGCTTGAAATACAATAGATGTGTACTCATTATTTATCAAATTTTATGTGGCTAAATGAAGATTTAGATAACCACATGTGACAATGGTTCTAAGCAAAAATGTTATATGAAGAGCTTTAGATGTATAGGGTTCCAGAGGACAAAAGGACAGGAAGTCACAGGATAACATACCCCTCTGTGGCCTTCTGTCCAGTCTAGTCTGATTCTCCACATCTCCCTCTGGCCTTGAGTTTGCTGATCCCATATATTCTACACACATCATCTCTTCTCATACTAACAACTATATAGCAGTTAAGAATTACTATCCATGTTTTACTATCAACCAAGTGCCCCACAGACAAATTGCACTCAGTGAAAAGCATCCTTTGTATCCAGACATTAAACAGTTTCCTACTGAATGCCAACTCAAGGTGATTTCTGTGCCCGCAAAGAATACATATATTTTAGAATTTGCTGGCACTCTTTGCATTGTCCATCTAATATTGAAAAAAAAAATAAAACAGGTTTTCTACAGGTCCAAGAGGTTCCTCTATAATTAGAAAAGTTGGACTGATATTTCAGGATTTGAAAGGCTTGTTTCTCCATGATCCTAGATGATAACAGAGATACTTGTTGGATACATGAATACATGAAGAGAATTATGAGTGCAGGTAAAATGAAGAGATGGGAAAAGATGACAATGAATTCTCTTTCTTACCACTTCCAAGTTTCACTATGTGTGGCTCACATTTGGTGTGGGCTTGTGGTGCTTCATCACCTCCTACATTGTTATGTGGGTGGTTTAATGCAGAGTCTCATGGCTCCACTGGTCAGAGGAGCGAAAGCTAAGGTAGTGAGTGACCCCAAGTTTCAGTCTACTCCATTACTTTTCCTGTATGACTTAATGCAATTATTATCCCATATGATAGTTAAACTTCACAGAAACTCTAAAATCTCCCTAATAACCCCAAAGTCTAGCTCTCCTTGTGAAACATAAACCAAATCCAGCAAACTTGGGAACATGCAATGTCCTCTTGGCTCTCATGTTTTATTACTCTACTAAATCTGATTGAGGCTGATATTTTTTATAGCTATTTATGATCTGAAGAGTTGCACCTCTTCTTTGTTTTATGTTGTCTAAACATAACTTGTGGTTCACTATTTCACACATAGAAGTTAGGGAAAATTATTTCCCACTATAGGTAATAAAGAATATTTTAAAAAGTAATCATATAATCCTAGAGATTTTCATTTGAGGTGACTATCACATAATTCTAGGTGGGGTGAGTTACTATATGTGCTATTCAAATTCATATAGTTATTTAATGGTCTCAGGGTGTAAAATTAAACCCCATATCTTACCAGTTGGGCTCTTTATCACACTTTCTTCCTCTCTTCTGGGTGAATAAAATTCTATTTTACATTTATAAATAATTCAAGAAACTCTCATCTTTAATCAAGGATTAGAAATTTTATTAGACAAGTGTCATGAGGAAAAATATTTTAGTTGTTATTTCTTAACTGCAATCAGTAATTTTTAGTTTGATGGTAGTTCAATACATAAGAACATGGTAGTCTTTAATAAATTCTGTTATGAACATTTTAACTCTTAGCTATCTTCAATGATATATTTATTCATAAAGGATTCTTCAATGGCAGGAATGAACAAAGATATAGGTAAATCTAATTTGTATGTTGTTGTATACCTGACCTCAAACTGGATCCATAAAATCATTATTTAAAAACATTAAACAAAATAAACTAGTGAAGTATTTGATTAGTGTGGAAAGACGATCCCATAATTTATATATTTTTTAATGTTTTAAAAAATCTTTGTGATTTTTTGAAAAGATTTTATTTATTATTTTCAGAGAGAGGGGAAGGGTGAGAGGTAGAAAGGGAGAGAAACATCAATATACAATTGCTTTTTACCTACCTCCAGCTATGGACCTGGCTGGAGACCTGGCTGAAGACCTGGCTTGCAACCTGGTCATGTGCCCTGGCTGGGGAATAGAACCAGTGACCTTTGAGTTTGCAGGCCAGCGCCTACCCACTAAGTCACCAGCCAGGGCTATTTTTATATATTTTTTACATATGAGGTATCCTAGCTTTTTATTTACTTATCTCCCAACTTATTTCCTGCTGCATAGAAACAGATTTATATTTAATAGATGTAGACATGGTGATATTGGTATAACATCAGATTTATAGACTTGAAATTGCCTAACAATTTCAAACAACTATATCAAATATTTTTCATCATTTTCCAAAAAATGAAATTATTCAAGTAAATTAACTAATTTCATCTTTTTAAAAGACCAGCCTTAAAGCTTTACTTTTTAAAAAATAAATTATGATCTAGTTGACCATTGTGAAAATAGAATAATATTGTTATGAGTTTTTAACGTAGTTTCAATGATAAGACATCTGTTTCCTTTCTCATGATAAAAGATAAAGTGCATTTATTAATAGCATTCATCTTTACTTCTACACTTGAAAATATGTAAACCTTAGTGCATAACTGGAATTTCTTCTGTAACCCTTATAATGTTGATTAAAAAGACTTGCATTTTCTATCAATGAAAAATCATTTTTAAATTGTTGACTTTTCTTGTTCACTATCTCATAATCTCAATTCCCTTAGAAAAATTAATATATCTAGGTTACTTGGAACAAAGTATAGCTCTAAAAATACCATACAACAATTTTATACTGATTTTTCCTGTCTAATTTTTTTAGTTAATTTTAGATTCATGAATATTGAGTAGAAAGTTAAGTATCACAAAACTACATAAATGAACCAATACCTAAGGAATGCTATGAAACAACAATGTTGTAATTCTCAGCAGTGTCAGGGACCAAAGGGAATAATAAAAACACAGAAATTCTGTCTTTGGAAAACCTAACTATTCTAAAGTTTAATCTGCTGATCAATTGGGTAGTAAAGCTATCAGTAACCTATGATCTACTTAATTAAATTGCTCTAGAAGTTTTGGTTAATTTCAATGGTGCTGAGCACTATATGTGTTAAAAATAATGCTTGCCTGCTTTAAAAGTCACTGAAGACTTATCTCTTTCATAAAGGCTTTTTGGATTATTCATTCTCCAAAACATGTTGAGCAATCATCTCATGGTATTGTTTATTTCCATTTTTTATTATATTATTTATATGTATATCTGTTAGTGACATATGGCAATAATTATATATTTGTATTTGAC
Source organism: Noctilio leporinus (assembly GCA_004026585.1). NCBI lineage: Eukaryota > Metazoa > Chordata > Mammalia > Chiroptera > Noctilionidae > Noctilio > Noctilio leporinus. The sequence continues at coordinate 42,912 of PVIW01005107.1, forward strand.
CTCTAATTTTTATTATCTTACAGCTTTAAATTTTCTCATTCTGTCTTAGTTTTTAAATGTACACTTAAAATCTTTTGTATCTTTTTCCCATGAATATTTCTAATATCTAATAAATTTCCATATACCAACCATATATACAAAGCACCCTACTTTGGGAGGCAAGATTATTCAGTAACTACCAGCCTCAGAGTCACTGCCTGGTCAGGAAGATGCACTCTGGAATAAGTAGGCAATAGTAATATAGACTAAAAGGGAGGAGCACATGAAATACTTTGTATATTCAAAAGAGAATAAGATTGCTTATATTGAGGTAAGCAGGAAAGAAGTAACTTCTGACTTACCTTTTAAAATGAAATAAAAAGAATGTGGTCATGTAGCAATATTAACACATTAGATTTCAAGCAGATAAAACAGAACTGAACCTAGGCTTGGATATTTAGGGACAGAACAGCAAAAAATTTGGTTGAGAACTGGATCTTAGTAAAGGGAGATGAACTGGGATAGCATGCAGGAAGTTAAATTTTAAAGCTTCTTGAGCACCAAGCTAAGAAAGTTGGAATGTGTTTGACAGTCGACAGAATAGTCAAGTGTTAGATGTTTGGGCCTCTGCTGACTCTTTGAAGGTACTTGCTTTTTCAGGGTAAAAGTACAGTTTTATACTTCCCATAAGATGTTGCACATAACATTTGTATACTTGGGTTCCAAGAATTCTAACATTCCTCCAGTGATGTAGCTAAATTAGTGAGGCTCTTAAGAATGCCACGCCCAATGCTAGCACACAGTATTAAACAATAATAGGTCAGACTCCAGTAGTTGGCATGTTTGCCAGCAATTTGTCTAAATATATCTGGTCACTTTGCCCTACAAGTTAGTTTAGAAATCTTGATAGAACAAGCTCTCTGGAAGATTGTTATTTCCTTTCTGACTTGCACAAAGCAAAATTTACTCTGAGAATGGCCTTTCACCTAATATTTGCTTCTGAAACTAAGAAGTCAATGACAAGTAGAAATATTTTTCTCCCTTAAATGGCAGAACAAAAGGATTAAGTACCCTTGTACTGTTTTTCTTACTTCATCTCTTCAAACATTTAATGTTAATTAATAACCTAATGTATATGAAATACTATGCCAGATAATAAGAATACCAAAAAGAGTATGTTCCTGGCCCTCAGGAGCACCAGTCTGATAGAACCCACAGTGAAACAGGTATAATAAATTGTAACACATGCTAAAACAGATAAAGAAATACTTGCTGAAAGCCCTATCTCCCACTGCATAAGTTTGGTATTATCACTGAGTATTTATCTAATACTTCTTAAATAACATTCATTAGGAAAAACAATTCATATAAACTCCTTAAATCTTTGTGTAAGTAGGGCAATGACAATAAACTTTCTAACTGTGAAGTTCGAAGCCCTTCATGTTAAATTATAAGGCAAAGAAGGGATTCAAAAGGAAAACCTGTATTTTCTATACACAGTCCCTAACCCTTCCTCTCTGTTAATGAGATATTTACACACTGTGTGGTCTATTGCCTAGGAGAACTAAATTATGATGGACATATGAATTAGAAGAGAAAAGTCTTGGTTTATTAACAACTTTCATATGAATTCTGACTGCCAGTCTCTATACCATTGGACACAGTAGTTTATGCAACCCTTGCTATGCATTTGTTGTAGATTTAGCATAATTCATTATTTTAATGTCTGGGTCCTTATAAAGTCTAATTTAGAAAGAACAGTACCAAAGCAATGTGAATTTAAGTGATTTGCCCTAGGTAAAAAATGGTGGTTTTTATGAAAGTGTAATTCAAAATCTTAATTTCTCTGTTAGAAAATAAAATGAAACTAAGATTTTCTAATACCTTCTCCTGGATGCATTTCCCTAAATACAGGTTATTTTTAAAGTTCTATTAAACTGCAGGGAGAATTTTAATTAGGGCTATAATCTTTTGCTTATTCCGCTTGAGCAATCCTTGGAGTTGGCAAATTCCTAACATTATGATTTTTTTTCTCATTGACTCTATTTGTGTGGGTCTCACACACCTTTCCACAGTTAAAAAGATAACAGAGCTATAGAAGCTGACACGCAGACTTGGAATGATCCTTATCTCGCTTGCAGTAATATGATTCTGCTGTGTGACCAAGACTCCGGGAACCTTACCTCAAACCCACATATCAACAAGATACTGGATCTTGAATAACAAATTAGGGAAATGAGAGTGAAAAGCAGAGAAAGCATTCTCTTCAATAATAGAAAATCACTCTTATATAGAGGCTAAACATGGTCTGCTCTGGGCAATCCTCTTTAAATTTTGAGAAAAGGTATAGTTCACTATTTCCCTCAGAAGTCAGGGTAACTTCAGAGAGCAAATTTATGATTTTCTCAGAGACTTCCAGCTGCACTTTTCTGCCTTGTCATTCTTAGGGAGTCATGGGGGCAAACGCTGTTGAGAAACGGATGCACTGCCATCCAGGGGGCCCTGCAGACCTTGCGCTGTGCTCCTCTCAGTTCAGGGGATCGGTTTCCTCCTCTTGACTCTTCTGTTTACTGTCTAATGCCATTTCTTTCCACTCCCTTTTCTTTGCTATTCTGAGAAATTATGATTTAAGACTGTAAAACTAGGAAAAAATACTTTATACATGCAAAGTTTTATAATACTTTATTGAGATTTTCCCACTGGCCAATTCATTCAAAAGAGCCAGGAATTCATGTGTGGGATGTATGTCCAAGGCAAAACAAGCCTACACCCAAGCAGTGGGATCAAAAAATGGTCTTCCATAGAGTCTAGCATGACAAGATACAATTAACATGATCCCACTGTTATAGTGTGATCTTAGCTGTTCACTTCAATGATGAAATTAATAAGCTCTTTGAAGGACAGTGACTATGGTACAGATCAAAACATGAAGACTTGAATTGGCATATAGCCTTCTAAGCTCATGCCATATTTTCCATGACCATCTGGCATTTATTATCAAGTAATATTAATATACATATGTTCTAATCCAGAATCAATTTACTTAATGTATCAAATTTGGGGGCATAGTATCAATGATTCAATTAAAAGAAAGCAGAAAACTAGGTTTAGCCCTGAACTGATACCATAAAAACAGGTTGGGATATGGGGAACAAGTTTTTGCTGTGGCTCACATATCTGTTCATGTATAGCATGACATGGATTAAAGTTCTAATGAGACATAATTTGTTCCATGTTCTGTCATATATTGACTAAAGTATTAAAATATCTAAAATGTTGAATAAATGACAATCACACTAATATTCTTAATGTAGGATGCTAGGAAAACATATAGAAGTACTTCATATTCAATGTCAAAGCAGCTAAAATATCTAATAGAAATATTCATTTGTAGTCACATCTTTAACCTTTGATATAAGGTTTATTGGAACCATTTCCAAGTGTTTCAAGTGTTTTTCCTACAAAATTACTTCATTTGTACACAGAAAGACTTTCTATTGAGAGTCTTGGTAGTGGTTGGAATTCCTCCTCTTAAAACATATGGCAATTATTAAACCTTTTAAGGAAATACTGGAAAAGTATCAGCCTATCAGGAATAGTTGGGAGGGGCAGGACATGTATCACTGGAAAAACCAAATCAATATCCTTGAGCTTTTATCCTGTGTTCTCTCCCATTCTCTAATGACATGAATGTTACAAAGCATCTGTTAGTTTTCACTGGAAATGTGAAGGTAGAAGATATCGTTTCAAAAAATATTATTCCCAGAGGAAACTCAGTCAAGGCAGGAGTCATTCAGTGAATCTCAAACCCAAAGTATATAAGGCATTGCATGTAGAAAATATACGTATATGGGCATGAAAGGGGAGATCATCTACCATGTCCAGTAAAATGCAAAATATATTATACCAGTTGTGTCAAAAGGAAATTTAATGGATGCTACAGTTTTCTAATGGAAATAAGTAAAAAATTCATTCAATTTTTTTTAAATTTAATTTTGATGGGGAAGGCAGAAGAAATTTTTTAAAACATTGCCAAACTGGAAAAAATGGAGTGATCATTTAAGAAGCTTTATCTTACTTTGGACTTGTAGTTTCCATTGAAGTGAAAATAAACGTGAAACATATGGCTCAGGTTAGGAGGTCACAGAAAAACAAATTTAAAGTTTAAGGCCAAAGAATTCATGGAAGAATGCTTGTTCAGTTCTGTAACAATTCAGAACTCTATTAAAAGTTTTGAAAATCCCAAGGGTATAGAGGCAGATAACTGAGGTCACAAAACTCAGAAAAGAATGCTTTTTCTGAAGCATTCAGAAGGATTTTCCAGATGCCAGGGCACTGCCTACATGTACATCAGGGAAAGCATTTCTGATGTTGCCTCTGGACCACTGGAGTTTTTTCTCTGCCAGGGCTGGGGTATGGGAGAATTTAGAGTCATGCTTAGAGCATGGATGTTAGAGGAGAACAGAAGTAGCATGGGAGAGAATGCTAGAGATCTTGGCTAAGAATTTGGATTTTATTCTGATTGCAGTGGAGCCCACTATAGGTTTTAACCTGGGAGAAGTATGTGGAGAGAAACATGACCCCACTGGCATTTTTAAAATATTACTCTTGGCATAGTGGAGAAGAGGGTTGTAATATTAACCTCTAAGGCAGCATGGCATTTGCTAAGTTTATTTAATATGCCTATTCATTTCTACAAATGCCAAGAAACAAAAACAAATTTATAGCTTTTTAAAAAGTTTTATTGAATATACCAGGGTGACATTGGTTAATACAATCTTATAGGTTTCAAGCATATAATTCTATAATACATCGTCTGTGTGTTTACCACCCAACGCCATCTCTTTCCGTCACCTTTCAGCTCCCCTTTACTCTGATCTAACTCCTCCATTCCCTGTTCCCTCTGGAAATCACCATGCTGTTATTTGTGTCTATGAGGGTTTTCTTTTTCTTAATCTTGTAACCTTTTTCACCCAGCCCCTGATCTCCCCACTTCAGACAGCTCTCAGTATGTTCCCTGAGTCCCTATGAGTCTGTTTCTATTTTGTTTGTTAGTTCTGTTTTCAACATTATGGCAATCCCCCAAAAGAAATATGCATAATACGTGAAGCAGAAGTAATGTAGAAAGAGGGAATGTCCCAATTTTAATTGCATAGGAAAGTGAAGGGAATGAGAAGTATAAAACCACGTTTGAAAAACGCAAAGGTCATAATGAAGAATTGTTTTGTAATATAAAATGTCTGAGAGACAAGAACTTAATCAAATGAATACCATTTAAAAGAGAGTAACAGTTTAAGACCAACATTATAAACAATAAAGTATGTTTGATGTCTAGTTAAATAAATGTCTGAACATAAGATTAGAGTTGCTTCCCTATTTGTTGTTGTGAACAGTGTGACTATTCATCTAGTTTTTCCAACCAGAAGACTGAGAGATAGTCTCACTTTTCCCTTACCTGTTTTTGTATATCCAGTCAATTAAGGTCCCCTATCCATTTCACTTCTAAATATTCCATGCCTGCTGACTTCCCTTAGATGCTTCCCAACCAACTCCAGAGAAGCCACTATAACAGATGTGTTAAAGGCACCATACTTTTCTGATATCAACTTCTCAGAAGAGACTTTCTTCCAATTCCTTCCACTTCACTCAGTCCCCAGTAGTTGTCCCATGCCTCTTTTTTCATCTGCGCCACTTCCCGACCACCCTTTTGCACTACCTATGTTTCTTGTGGTCATTACTTTAACTGATATTTTCATTCTACTGCTTTATAATTCTTTTGAATGGAAAATAGTTCAAAGAAATAGCACTAATTGGCATAATACTCCCTACTGCTTCCTTACTAATTTAGTGTGAAGACCAGAAATGCTCCAGTTTCTTTACTGCACCCCCCTCTCCAAATTGTGTGCTTCAACAGTTCTTCTGCTTTTAGGGGTAGTTTGTGGAATGACAGCCCGGAACACAGATGGGAAGTATTTTTCAAACTCTTTTCCTGTAAAATTGGAGAAAAAAAAAAAGGGGGGGGGCAACAATCCATTAAAATATTATAATATTGTGCTATTTAGGCAAGTTATCAATGCTGTATAGGAACACTAACTGAATGTTATGGTAAGTAAACAAATGAGATACAAAATCTAAGTTGTATTTGGGAACAGAATTTTGAAATATATATTCATGTTATTATTTTCACTCTTGAAAATAATATGTGGAATTAATCATTTGAATGATCATGATGAAGAAGACAATGATTGCAAATAGAAAGTAAGATATTTCTTAGATTTGTCTCCTTTAACCCCTTCAGAAAGTTAAAAAATATTTCATAGTTGCAATGTAATAGAATACATATGAATTGGTAAATGCTACATTATCAGGATTAAAAATCTGACATACCAAATAGGCTGATTCGATGCCTCAATTAATGGGCTCTAGATATCATATGTGGTCGACTTGCTGAAGCATTAACACATGACATGAAATCCACTCAGATGAAACAAAATCCCTGCCCCTTATTTCTGATGGAAACGGAAGCTGTGGGGATTGGTTATGCTGTGGGAATCCAGTATTTTTTTAAAGAATAAATAATTTAAAGAAATTTGGGAACACCAGATTTCAGCTAACTCTGTGTGTGTGTGTTTGTGTGTGTGTGTGTTTATCATACCAATATCATTTCTCTGCCTGTTATTTGATCTGGGGATGGGGGGAAACTGCCTTTTTCATTTTCTTTCTTTTCCTTTTAAAAAAAATAGACTCCCTTGTAATGAAATTTTATTAAGTCTTTGGAATCTTATATGTTAGATAGGGGTTTCCCCAGTCAAACGTAACCTAATTCCAACACTGCATTGTGTGGAAACAATTTTTATCCAAGTAGGAACAATTTAAAAAATTGCAAAGAGTAGTCTTTATAAGAAATACATTATTTTTTCTTTATTCGTTGTCATTACCTATCTCAAGTTTGTTATACTTTGTTTAACTCTATTAAAATTTAGACCCAATTTGATTGTTTTACCTACCTACTCATTCATAAAAGATAATCATCCAATCTATAAAAATAGGATCTATCAATCATTAGACACGTATGTAACTTTTTTCCTGCAATCTTAACTTCTAAATTAGTATCGTCCTTGCTAAGTTTATTTAAATACCTATCCATTTTTAAAAATGCTAAGAAACAAAATACAAATATATGTCTTTATAAAACATTTAAAAATTATTGGGGTGATTTGGTTAATAAAATTATATAAATCTCAAGTACACAATTCTATAATACATTGTCTGAGTACTGTACTGTGTGTTTACTATCCAAAGTCATCTCCTTCTGTCACCATTCATCTCCCTTTTACCCACTTCTGCCTCTCCTACCCCATCATTCTTTCTGGTAATCAGATTACTGTTCACCATACTGTTGTTGGTCTATGAAAGGGTTTTTTTTTTTTTTTTTTTTTTTTTTGCTTATTACTGCATCTTTATCACCCAATCTCCCAATCTCCTTTCCAACAGCTGTCAGTCTCTGTATCTATGAGTTTATTTCTGTTTTGTTTGTTAGTTTATATTGTTTATGACATTCCACATATGAGTCAAGTTATGGTATATATCATTCTCTGACTGGCTTATTTCACTTAGCATAATGTTCTCTGAGATGTCATAAAAGGGAAGATTTACTTCTTTTTTATGGCTGAGTAGGATTCCATCATGTACATGTAGCATTGCTTTTTTATCCGCTGCTCTAACGGGGGGCACTTGGGGTGTTCCCAAATCTTGGATGTAGTAAATAATGATGCAATGAACATAGGGGTACATATATTCTTTCAAATATTATTTCAGATTTTTTCAGATGTACTTCCAGAAAAGGAATTGCTGAATCATAAAGCAGTTTAATTTACACGGTGGCTGCACCAACCTGCATTTCTATCAACAATGCAAAAATGTTCCCTTTTCTCTACATCCTCACCAACACTTGTTTGTTGATTTATTAATCATAGTCATTCTGTCAGGTATAAGGTGATATCCCATTGTATTTCTCTGATGATTAGTGACATTGAGCATCTTTTCATATATCTATTGACCATCTCTATGTCTTCTTTGAAGAAGTGTCCATTTGGGCCCTTTGCCCTTTATTTTAATTGGACTGTGTGTGTGTACATGTGTGTGTTTTATTGTGGTGTTGGGTTCTATAACTTCTTTATAAATTTTGGATATTAACATTTTATCAGATGTGTCAGTGAATATATTCTCTTTTTATTTTGTTAATGGTTCCCTTTGCTGTGCAAAATTTTTTTAGTTTGATATAGTCCTATTTTTTAATTTTTAAATTTAATTTTAATTTTCCTTGACTGAGGAGATATATCAAAAATATTGCTACCAGCAATGTTTGAGATTTTACTGTGTATATTTTCTTTTAGGATTTTTATTATTTTGGGTCTAATATTTTAGTATTTATTCCATTTTGAATTTATTCTTATGTATGATGTAAGAAGGTGGTCTAGTTTAATTTTTCTGCACCATTTATTGAATAAATTATCTTTAGTCTATTATATGTGCTTGCTTCCTTTGTTAAATATCAATTGACTATAAAGGTGTGAGTTCATTTCTGGGCTCTCTATTCTGTTCCACTGATTTATATGTCTGTTTTTATGTCTCTGATAATTAGTGACAGTGAGCATCTTTTCATATGTTTATTGACCATCTGTATGTCCTCCTTGGAGAAGTAACTATATAAAGGTGGAGGATTTATGTTACCCAATATCAACCTATGCTATAAGACCACAATAATTCAAACTGTATGATATTGACATAAAGACAGACATATAGCTCAATGGAACAAAATAGAGTCCAAAAATAATCCCCACACCTTTCTGGCCAATTAATATTTGATAAAAAGATAATAGGGTAAAGATAGTCTGTTCAATAAGTTGTGTTGGGAAGATTGGGGAGATACATGGGAAAAAAAAAAACACAAAAACAAACCAAAAAAACCCCTAAACCACCTCCTTACATGATAATCAGTAATAAACTCAAAAGGGTATAAATACTTAAATATAAGACTTGAAACCATAACAATCCTAGAAAAAGTCATAGGCAGTAAAATCTTGGACATTTCTCGTAACGGTATGTTTTCTGATATATCTCCTTTGACAATGGAAACAAAGGGAGAAATCAACAAATGGAACTACATCAAGCTCAAAACTTTTTGCACAGGAAAGGAAATCATCAACAAAATGAAAAGACAACCTACTGAATGGGAGAACATATTCTCCAATGATATGATATATCTGATAATATCTAAAATTTATAACAATTTTGCTTTAAAATTTACAGAAGCAGCCTTGGCTGGTGTGGCTCAGTTGCTTGGAGCAACATCCTGTAACTCAAAAAATTTCCTGTTTGATTACCAGCAGGTGCACAAGCAAAGGGTATGGGTTCCGTCCTGGGTTGGGACACAGAAGAAAGGAAACTGATTGATGTTTCCCTCTCAGATTGATGCTTCTCTCCCCACCTCCCACTCTTTCCCTCTTCTTTTTCTAAAATCAATAAAATTGTCTTCAGGAGAGGATAATACACACACACATACACACAAACATGTGTGTGTATATGTATATATACAAATTTGTATTAACTCTATATGAAAATAGCCTGATTTGAGGGTATGCTTGCTTCCTTTCAAACTCTTTTCATGTCTTGTGAAATGGTAAGTTTATGAGCTCAATTTTGAAAGACCAATGTGAAGAAGAATTAAGCATTGAAAACTGGTTTTCAAATGAGAAATATATTGGTTTTATAAATTAGAATAAAGGAATGTTTTTTCTGAGTTTGAACTATGTTCTATATTTATACCATCGATGTTATTAGGTATTATGACTCAAGGTAAATGTTTGTCTCTTTCATTTGCTTTTTTATTCTTTTTTGGCAAAACTTCAGCATCAGATCCCATATTAATACAGAGAGAAAAAGGAAGTTGGGGGTAGGTATGGAAGTTTTCTTCATGTAACCTCAATTAGAACCCTCAGTAAAAATCATAAAATTTGAAATAATTTTATTTAGACAAATTTCCAACATGCTACTATATATATTAAGGAAAAGTAGTTTGATTTAATATAATTAAAAAATATGGACAGTAGTGTCAAATCTAAATTTTAAGCATTAACTTTATTCAAACATTGTAAAATAATTCTTTGGATGTCATTAAAATAGAAAAACAAAACTTTAATGTTGTGGCTGGGTATCTCTAATTCATCTTTATTTGCTCAAATTCCAAATGCTACTGCAATAAAAATATTCACTTGCCAAAGGGAACTATTGAGTTAACTGCAAAAAGGCATTAGTCTTTAGTGAGAAAGAAGCAAGAAGGCATGGAATTAACTTTGTGGGTGAAAAGGGAAAAATTATTTATTTTTCTGTGTGCTTCAATGACAAATTTTAAATGATGATTACTTTTCTCAAGGGTCTGGTAACCTTTGCTCCTGCACTTTGTCTCCTTATGTTTTATTTAACAATGACATCTTTTAAAACCTTGAATTGCAGTGGGATTTATTCTAACTTTATTTTTATACTGAACTCCTTCAATTACAATGCATTTATTAGACCTATTTTGAATATAGATCAGATATTGCAAGCTTTGCTAATACTCTTCATTAATAATTAAATTTTACTGAAATCAAATATGTAAACAAGAATTACAAAATTTTTGTGTTGAACATTTAAAAACTGACTAGGGGTTGCAAAACTTCAAAGTTACATAGCAGCTTCCCTAATTTAGGAAATCTATTCTCATTTGAAATGTGCTAAGGGATTCCTCATCTCATATGATCTGTGACTTGATATTTGTGATGAATATACACAGCAATGAGTTGTGCAATCATTGTGTGTGTATGGAAGGGATACATACACTAGAACTGAATTTTTTAGTTAAAGAATGCATAATTTATGCAATGCAACCTACTGAAGCTAAGTGGAATTTTAGGTTTGCATCTCTAACCCATGATACTTTGGTTACCATATGAATAGTTTAAATAAAATCATCAACAAAGAAACATTGCTGAACTAAGTTATTTTACATCATTGTCCAATGAACAATTTGACCCAATTATTCTATTATTTTCAGAAGACTTTCTGGCTAATACCTGGTAGAGCTTTTATAGATGTAAAATATCTTGGGACACATAAGTAGAAATAATTTCACACATAGAGACAGAGAATAAACAACAGAAATTAAGTGTTTACAAGAGAGTATTTTAATTCTTTTGGGGATATGGAGTTTGAGACAACAATAAGTCACACAGTGGAAATGTCAGTGAAAACATGGGGGTGAAGCTCCAGTGAGCTCTGGTAGTAAGAATGTGGGCATAGGGGAAATGCATTAGATTGGCTATGGAGGATGTTGATTGAGAAGAGAGATGATTCTGGAACAGGACCATGGGAAATTTCCATATTTTAGGAAACAGGGAAAGAATTATTCAATCAGGGAGAGAGAGAAAATCCATAAAAGCACAATGAGAGTAAAACAGATGATGTCATAGTAGTGGAGCCAGCCAGTATCTCAAGAACAAATTGCTCAACTATATCATATGGTTTTATGTAACATGCTTTAGTCCTCATTCATAGCACTTATTGGATCTGAAATTGTTTTTCAAGCTAGGCTGTAAACTTTATGAAGCATGGGAGCATGTGTGCCTTATCCAGGGCTATATATGAACCAGTGCTGTGAATGGTGTCTGGCAATTGGGGAGCCTAATAAAGTTTCTGAATGAGTAAATAAGTGAATTTGTGAATAAACATCAATAATGAATGAATGCCTAAATGTAAGAATGAATCGTTACAATAAGGATGATAATGTGTCTGTAAAATATGAAACATGAATTCCTAAGTGGCCTGGGCAAGAGAAGTTTTATTGACATAGGAGGCGCAAACTAACAGTCTACAAAAATGCTGTTTACTGTGTGCAAATAACAAATTAGTGTGTATTCATCACTAAGATGTGTGAGGTATTAATTTTAGAAGACAAAATTCTTTCAATTCTGACCACATTTTCAATTCAAATTTACATTTCTGACCCAGGCCTACATTTTGACCTCACCCCATTACCTCATCTAACGGCTATCTATATGGCTGTCTTAGATTATGTCAAAATGGTTAAATTATGCCTGAAGTGCTGGGCACACCAAAGTATGAGACTTAATTCTTACATGGTGTGGAGAGTTGCGCTATGTTAGTAAGTTAATAATAAGAGTGCTTAGGCCAATGTGGCTAACAAACAAGATTGATTAGTGTAGTCTATAAAATGTCGACACCTAGATGACAGCATTCTATCTTGCTAAAATCCTTGATGTATTGCTAATAAACTATTTTTACAGATATGGAGAGAGGTAAATAAAGATTGGATAATACTCAAGGGGCACACGACTACTATGGCAGAATGGAACTGTTTCACGGTCACCTCCTGATCTATCTTAATTATATTATACCTAACACATTGAAATGAAAAGAACCCTTTCTTTCAACATTCCTGTATGAATACATACCAGTATTTCCTGCAAATACTGGTTCCTTTTATATCCCTGACCCCCATCTTCATCTCTGCAGTTCAGGTGAGCCCCATCAGGCTCACCTGGGCACCTCCTCCCTGCATTGGGGCCAGGAAGCCCTCAACCTACAGTCACTTGGGCTCCTCTGAGAGTTTCCTTTGTTTCCCCTCTCTTAGCAACTACTTATCAGTTGCTAGCTGATATCCATGTCTGGAAAAACAATGTGCCTATATATATTGTCTGTTTTTATTTTTAGTTCTTTCAGGCTGATGGGTTAATTTAATTTTTGTTACTCCATCTTGGGAAGAAGTAGGAAGTCCTGTCTTTTCATTCCAATGTAAGAGAGTTCGTTTTATAGACTGTTGACATAACTTTCCCCCAAAGAAACTATTTAGTGACATAGGAAAATTCTAGTCCTTACATAATATAAATTTAATGACTTCTTATATTGCCAAAAAATTTTTTTTTAAGATTCTAAATTTGTACTTAAATGGAATGCCTATCAGGAAAATTATATCATGGAGAATAATGAATGAAATGGAAGTATTTATGTTAGAACTTTTGGACACTGCTATTGTATTTTCAAGGCAGGCAGTGCTGTAGACCAGGCTGTCGCTAGGGAGGAAGGAGGGGCTGGGGGAAACCAGTGCCAGACACCTGGGAACAGGACAGCTGCTCTTTTTGTTCACTCTGCCACTGGCTTTGACAATGCAAGTGAACCTCTCACAAATCATGCAAATGTTAGGGTCTTTATGATACCACTTTTGACTCACACAGGCAGTGTAAAGGGGAGAAAGCACTTGTGCATACACACATACACACACGCACATGCACACACACGCAGGCACGCACACATGCATATATCTGGCAAGTACTTTGTAGTTGCCAAGTCATGTGTGAAGAGAATGTGGTTGTTCTCCCACCACTGAGCCTGATGGCCCAGAGAAAGTGGACAGTTTGCATTTCCCCTACCAGAAGAAAGCAGCAGGATTAGGAAAATGTATAACCTAGGATGAGCAGTTGATCATTGGGTAGAGGATGTCTTTCCCTGGCTATGGCAACAATCATTGGTTTCCCTCTTTTGAATGCCTTCAGCATTTACAGTCTGTCCCAAGCAATTTAAGACACAACCAACTTGCCTTTTTATTAAACAGATGCTCTTCGTTGAGAAATATTTTTCTTCAATCCAGCTGAGTCCTTCCTGAGGACAGGTTTTTGGGTAATATACTGGTGAGGCCACCGGATCCCAATTGCCACCCTGGCCCTTGGGCTCTCTCTCTAAAGCTGGACAGTTGGTTGTGGTCCAACAGGCCTTTCCCCTCTTTCTAGGGGTTATCTATGTATGTGGTAGTGACTCTTGCCTGACACCGTCATCATCGTAACAGTTAGAGTGCTGGGGGTAGGGAGAAGGAAGTGACAGGGAACCACAAATAAGCCATCTCTGTCAGCTTTCCATTGACACCAGGCTGTAAATCAGATTGCAGCATGTGAAAACTCAGTCCAGTTCTTGCCCTCCCTCTCCATTTGTTTCTGCCACATCTGCCTTAAACCAGATAAAGTGTTTTATAGCCATGGGGAGCAGCAGATAGTCATGGTTAAGTAAGCTTTAGGGACAGTTTTCTGTGATATTTGCTTATAATGGGTGTTCAACATAAATCCAACGTAGGAACAGTCAAATAAAACCATGTGATCTCAGTTAATTCTGAATCTGCACAATCAATGAATGCGGTAGAATAAAAGGGAGACACTTCATTTGTCTAAGGACAAGCCAGGTGATCCAGGTAAAGGTAAATATTTGGAGGAAGCTAAACCCTGTGTCTCAAATTTAGAAAGGAGAGGAAAATCACATAAGACACAAAGTAATCATTAATAATAATAATAATAATGATATAAAGGGGAGTTGTGGCTCAATGGGTATAAAGTTTCAGTTATGCAAGATGAGTAAGTTCTAGGGTTCTATAAGCACAACATAGTGCCTATCATTAACAATGTTATATTGCGCATTTAAAAATTCAAGAAAGTAGATCTCCTTTTAGGTGTTCTTCACACACACACACACACACACACACACACACACACACCAAAAGACAGCATCGGTAACTTTTGAAGGTGATGGATATGTTACCTTAATTGTGGTGATTATTTCAAGGATGTACACATATGTCCAAACTTATACAATTGTATACATTAAATATGTATAGTTCTTTGTATATCAATTATATCTCAATAAAGCTGTTATACAAAAGGGGACCCCCCAAAAACCTGAATTATCTTCTGGAGGCAGGCTCCTTGTAGTGCAGGCTTCCCCTGCTAGGTGAGAGTTCTAGGAGCCCATCTGTGTCAGTGTGCCAGCTGGCATTGTTGTGAGAGGCTGCATTGGGCTTCAGTGAATATTTTGAAGACTCTTACACTACATTTGCCCATTTCATGATGGGTGGTTTACAAGCTCACTTGCCCATACCACACTGCATGGTGTGGGCAATTAAGCTTGGAAATCAGCAATTTTTGAGCAAAATTGGCATGATACCCCCTTGCCCCACCCTCCATAGTCACTCAGTCTCACCCTGAGCAATTTTTCCTTTGTTTACTGGATGAAAACTCCTCAAAGGAAAATGTTTTGCTCATGTGGAAGAGTTGAAAAAAAAAAAAAAACAGCAGAAGCACTAAAAGCCATCAAAATCAACAAGTTTGAAAACTGTTTTGAGCAGTAGAAAAATATCTTGATAGGTGCATTGCATCAAATGGAGAATACTTTGAAGGTGACTGAAGTTGAGACATGTAAAAATAAATACACAATTTTTTCATAAATAATTTCTGTGCTTTTGGGTCCCCCTTATGTGTGTGTGCACACACACACACACACACACACACACATATATATATATATGACTTATATGATAAATTAACTTTCAAAAAGCATGAAACACCTTACCAAAATAGTATTGACAATTATTATAGTAAGAGTTTCAAAATTGATGATTCTAAAGGCATTAACCTCTCTATATTTCACAGATTATTTTTTTCTCATCTTCTTTGTATAAATGAGTGGTTGAGAGTAGAGGGAAATCCAAAATCACATAGGAATGAAAAAATGATGACAACCTTCTGTTATCACCATTGTTTTCTTTTTGTCATTTTTAACTCCAATGTAATAGTAAAGAAGGACTTGTCCAGTCTTTGTGAGTCTGTTAGGCTTGTATGTGGCAAGAATGCAAGACATTCAGTTGCTTTTTGAATTTTCTTCAGTCCTGGCTATAGCTGAACAGTAAAGAATTGAGGTCTGACTGCCGTAACATGGTGGTTGAAATTTATTCCTGGTATTTCTGATTAATAATGGAATTCTAAAAATATTTCATTCATTTGAAAATTAACTCCTGAACCAAGGAGCTGAGCAATAATGGTTTTTTACTCATTCATTTTTTAAAAAGATTTATTTTATTTTATTATTTTTTATTTTTAGAGAGAGGAAGAGGGAGAGAGGCAGAGAAGAAGAGAGATATCAACGTATGGTTGCCTTTCACCTGCCTCTAGCTACTGACCTGGCTGGAGACCTGGTTTGCAACCTGGTTATGTGCCCTGGCTGGGAATCGAAACAGCAACCTCTGGGTTCATGGGTTGGTGCATTATCCACTGTGCCACCAACCAGGACTTATTTTTTCTCATTCTTGATTAATAATAATAATGACAGTGCAAGCCCTGGTGGTTTTAGAATGCACTGCTTCTGACATGGCACTAAGCCTTTGTTTATATCAAAGCTTCTAATACTTGCTCATTACCTTTAAATAGCATAAAATATATTAATTATTAAATAGAAAACTCAATGGTCAAGACAAAGAGACAAGTCATCATAACTACATATATTTGTTCTTATGCCCAATTTCAAGTTAATTTTAATTAATATTTCATCCTATCCCTCTAAAAATAACATTTTTAATTTTAGTTATCTTAAAAGACTGAGACATTTTCTTTGCCATTAAAAATTGTGGCATTTTAAGCTCTAGTCTGATAGTTGCAGGTCAAGACAGTATATACAATTGAGTTTAATATTCTATGTTGTCAGTCTCACATTTTTTACTTTAGTTCACATATGAAAATGTAATGTGAGCCCTGGCTGGTGGCACAGTGGATAAAGCACCAGCCCACGAACCCAAAGGTCGCTGGTTTGATTCCCAGCCAGGACACATAACCAGGTTGCGAGCCAGGTCTCCGGCCAGGTCCATAGCTGGAGGCAGGTGATAGGCAACCATACATTGGTGTCTCTCTCTCCCTCTCTGCCTCTCTCCCTTCCCTTCTCTCTGAAAATAATAAATAAAATCTTTTTTAAAAATGTAATGTGAGCACCTTTCTCCCCCAAAATACTTTCTGTTTGGAGGTTTGGAAAAGCACAGTCTTCTATTTATGGTCTATTCACATAACATAATAAAGTAAAAGAATATACACTTTGTAATTTGACCATACTCAGAATTTTTACTGTATCTATTTAGTCCTGCATCATAACTAGGTGGTATACTTTAAACTCTTAAATTGTTCTTCACAATTTGAGTAGCATCTGAAATGACAACCAATCATTCCTCTTTATATTCTAGAAAGATATTTTCCTGATGCAGAGATGTTGAGGCTTCATCAACAGATTATATTGGAGCAATCACAGTACCAGTGACTAGAAGATTTCTTCTCCTAAATTATAGTCTTCAATAACCAACAACAACAACAAAAAGGTTCATCCAACATTTCTCCCAAATATATGCAATGCATAGTTTTACTTTACTCACCAGAGGTTTTATTCATCAAAAATGTAAAATATGTTTCCATGTACTTATCAGAATGATATCATCTGTTAACTGAAGGCACAAAATCTACAATGTCATTTTTTAACAATTATTAATTTTAGAGAGAGAAGGAAGGAGAGAGAACACATCAATGTCAAAGAGAAACATTGATCTGTTGCCTCCCATATGAGCCCTGAGTGGGAACTGAACCAGCAACCTAGGACCATGACCTAACCAAGAATCAAACCTGTGACCCTTCAGTTCACAGGATGACACTCCAACCAGCCAAGCTGCACTGGCCAGGGCTACAATGTCAATTTATAAAATAATCTACCCAATAGATTATTTTGCTTTCTGTAAAACAAAGCACAAAAATTCAACACTTATGGGCAGTTTTTCCATGAGTTTTGGAAATAATCTATGCCACTTTTTGTTTTAATATGTAACTTTCAGCAGCTGTCTGTAGTTCTGATCTCTGCTTTGATGCTTGCAGTGAATAAATATTTTTTATAATATAAGAAACTTAACATGAGTTAACTATAGGCACAGTGTTGTACTGTGCATCTCTATAACTTATCCATACCATCTAACTAAAATTTCATACCCCTTCAACAGCTACTTTTCAGTACTTCTAATCACCAGTTCTGGCAACCAGTATTCTACTCTCTGTGTCTATGACCTTGACTATTTCAGATCACTCATATAAGTGACATCATGTAATAGTCATCCCTCCCTAGCTTTTCATTTAGCATATGTTCTCATACCTCAACCATGTTGTCACATATGACAGGACTTCCTTCTTTTTAATGGCTGTATAATATTTCATTGTATATAAATACCACTGTTCTGTAACCATTCATCCATTGGCAGACATTTAAGTTAACAAACAATATCTTGGTTATTATGAATAATGTTGCAATAAACACAGAAGTGCTAATATCTCATTAAGATCCTGTATTACTTACTGCAAGTAAGTAATACTCCCAGTAATTACTTAATAGAAATAAGTAATACTTTGTATTGGAAATAATTCTCTGTGCTTGTTTTGAAAAGATCAGTTTGCTTGAAATATCACGGTTGTTTTCTAAATTTATTTTAAATTAATAATCTTATATAATTATAATATTTGGTGAAATATCAGGAAATTTAATACAAGTAGGCATATGACACAATGCTTCAATAAAATACTTTTTTCATAATTGCTACCTTATTTTACACATACAACACATGCATACATACACATATCACTTTCACATATTTGGTTACTTCAGCACAGAAAATATTTTTCATTGACTTTACGATATAATGGTGACAATGAAGAAATATTTTAAAATATAAACAATAACTCAAAAAAGCACTGAAAACATTTACTTAAACAAATGAACTTTGCTGATAGCTCCCTAGTGCAGAGTAACTAATCAAATCAACCTTTTTAGTTCATGAACAACTTTTAAATATATGAGTTTTTAAGAGATTTTTTTCCTTCAAGATGGCTGACCAGGCACACTTCTATATCCTGACTCACTCCTGAAACCTTATTATATGACAGTAAAGAAAAAAGTAAGTGTAAAAATAACTAAAAAATCTTTAGTAGCTTTTTCAGAGCAGTATAAGGAATACATACACACACACAGAAGAGCATACAAAGAAGAATGGAATGCTGAGAAAAAAGAACTTATGTAAACTAAAAGAAAGTCACCAAATAAATGCTTTAGACATATTTGGAAAATGAAAGAAAATTAAACTATTAAGCAGTCTGAAAAGACAGGATGAAACATAGGAAATACAGATAATCTATCATTACACTACTACAAATTCTAAGAAAAAAACAGAGAAAATGGATGGGAGATATTATTAGTAAAATAATAATTATTGCTCAGAACAGAAAAGCAACTTGACAATTTTTATTGCAAGGGCCCACTGATTACCAGTTTGGAAGACTTGAGTAGATCCATATTACATCGTTGGAAACAAATTGATAGACTACTGAGGGAGCCAGTGATATATAATAATACATCATAATATATTACACAGTAAAATGAGAACTAGTTGTTTTTTTAGAAGAGGTCTATATTAATGTATAATATAGAAAAACAGTTCATTGTAACTTATAATAAGCCTTAAATGGTATTTACATAATGCTATGTGGTCATTTTACTTCTATTGAAAATGCCCTCTTTTACCTAAAATAGCGATAAACAGTTTACATAAACATTAAATATTTAGAGTAATAAGCATGACATCAATTTTTCTTATCACTTCTCATTTTCAAACCCTGAAGATTTCATGAACACATATATTATTAATAGTAGCAAAAATACTATAAATATATATTATATATATATATATACTATAGTATATATATATTATATTTTATAAATGGAAAAACTAGATTCAGTCATCACTTTTAAGTATATTCTGAAACTTGGTTTTTTAATTTAAGAAATGGGCAAAATACTGATACCTACACGTACAGTGTTTTAGAAATAAATGCACTAATACATATAAAATGACAAGGACAGCTCCTGGCACAGAATAATTCCTCAGTAACAATTAGGTGTTATTGTTACAAATTGGATAGTTAGTTAATTTATCTTTATTTTAGAGAATATGGTTGTAGTAAAAAAATAGAACTAGGAAACATGTAGGCAAAAATGGAATGCATTAAATCTGGTTCATTATGAAGAACCAGAATGGGGATAATGTAGTACACAATATTTTTACATTTTAATTTAAGTCCTTTTATACTATTTAACTTTTAAACATATTCAAGTGTAGGTAAAATTACTTTCTTGAAGATTTTCTTCCATTGCATATATTTGTTTATTCCACGTCTTACAGTTCTGAATATAATATGCATTGAGTAAACATTTGCGAATGAGTCAATTATGAGAGAATAATCTGTAGAATCTTAATTATCTTTCTCACTCTCACTACTGTCTTTGAAAATAAATTTCTACTATAGTACTTTGAGAGCCCAGATTATCAAACCTTTCTTATTCTAACAATAACTTAATTATTTCCTTTTTTACTTAAACAATCAAAATTCTGTACAGCCCTGGCTGGTGGCTCAGTATAGGTGCTGGCCTGTGAACCCAAAGGTTGCTGGTTCAATTCCCAGCCAGGGCACATAACCAGGTTGCAAACCGGGTCTCCAGCCAGGTCCATAGCTGGAGGCAGGTGAAAGGCAACCATACATTAAAGTCTCTCTCCCTCTCTGCCTCTCTCCCTTCCCCTCTCTCTGAATATAATAAATAAAATATTTTCTTAAAATGCTGTATCAAATATGAATGCTGATGAATAACATTTTCATCAAATGAAAATATTATTTGTTCATTTTTGCTTATATGTGGTTAGTTTTGTTTTAGAACTGAAATTACCTACTATTTTCCTATATCTCCCAGGAAACTTTTTGTGAAAAAAGTACAGTACATTGCATGATTGGAAGTTTGGTCATCATCTTTGGATTCTACCAAATCCTGCCATTAGCTTTCTGGTTTACCATTATGTCATTCACTAGCTTTATATATGATTTGGGAATAAAGGTAATGAGATTTTTGATTATCTGCTTAAATGAATATAGTGAACTTCTCTATTTAGGTCTTGGACGGAAAGAACTGAGGTAGAGTCCTGTCCTTATCATTTACTGAATGAATCTAAAACTTAGTCTCTTCTCTTTAACTGGAGGTGGGTATGGAAAGAAGTAATTATGTTTACGCTAAAGAGTTGTCATGGACCTAAAATGAAATAAGCATGTGCATATGAATTGGAAATTGTCCATCACTACATCAATGACAATACTTAGCCTAGACTTAAAGGAAAACAATGACAATTATTGCTCTGCTTAAAGGAGATATAGGAATGGGTGGATGGGGAAGAGGACAGAGGGGAGCAAAAAGGGGATGGATGTAATACAACAACAATAAAATTAAAATGAAAAAAAAAGGAGATACAGTAGTGAAGTCTGAAAAAAAGCCATAATTATAATTACTATGAAATTTCAAACCCAGAACTTCTCATCAATCATGTAATCTGAAGAAATAGATAATACAACATATAAGTGAGAGTAAAAATTAAAAAGTTTCCATAAACTTAGTTAAGTAATCAATGTCATATTCTGGTGACTCATTTTGAAAAAAAAAAAATACTAGAGGTGATATTTGATGAGTTTGGGGAGAAAATAGTAATCATAAAATAAAAGCATGTTGACTTCCGGTTCTTGATTCTTGCATTATTTAAAAAGCTTAGAAAAATTAACTTACAAAAGAAAATTATTTTAAATTGTTGTAACATACATTTATGTGTAGAGAGAGCACTTTACTGAAATGCATCTTTAAAAATTGCATCAGACTACTATTTCTATGCATAAACTGTAGCAACATCCTTAATCAGAATATATTCTGAAGGTCTTATCTTGAAGAATAATTTTGAAGCATAAAATGAGAAAATACTGTGCCTGCAAAATAATAATAATAATAATAAAATGCTACCCTGTGCTTCCACCAAATCAGGAAAATGCATTTCTGTATTTAACCTATATCTTAGATTATGTTCCTGAATGATACACTGGCTTTTGCTGCAACATCCGACAAATCAAACTTTAACTATTTATGGTTTCTTTCCTCCTTGAAATCGCAATAACAACTCTTTTCCTGGGGGTAGGAGAGAGAGGTTATGCTATAAAAGCTATCTCAAAATGAGCATTTTATTTATGCTATTTTTATTGAACCTAGAAAGGTTGGAAATGTGGAAAACTATTCAGGACCTTATGCCATCTGCCCTTATTTCATATGTTCCCTCATATGAGTTGGAACAAAGGAGTGGGCTGGATGGAATTAAAGAATGTATATATATATTAAAAAAGAAAGAAAGAAAGAAAGAAGGTAGTGATCAAACGCTACTGATAAGGCAAGCCAGTGTGCTTCTGGGTGATGTGTGTATTCAACTCCAGGCTGACTCCTCTTATGCTAATACAGCCAATTTCCTCTTTTATTTCATTTCTGGAGCCTGAATCTGTGATCTCTGATAAGGTTCCCAAGGATACCGCCTTCACTCACAAATGGGGCGGGGGCAGGGGGAGTGGGTGATGGAGATGTGTAACTGGGAGAGAGCACTGCTGGATGAATAATTTAAAGCTCCACCCGGAGATTTGAGGCAAAATGCAGAGATAAGACACACCACAGGGTCTTCTCTGTTTATTCAGAGCTTCATCTTCCAATGACAGCTGACCTCCAAGGTCAAGGGTATGATGGGAAATGGAAAAAACAGTGGGAAAAGGTACAGCACGACCCAGAAAACAGTAATGATTTACTTTGTGTCAAATGAAAAATTGATCTTTTTATTTAAATACTTTTTGGTTTGTGCTTATCAATGGAAAACCCGTGATTGAAGTAACTTTGCATGAACCACAATACATTCCTGATATGGAGACACTCCCACATACTCTTTCCCAGCAACTTCAGCTTGACATGGTTTAATGCTGTTTTGTAGAAAATGTTTAAGGTCAGAATACTCTTTGAATACCAGAAGTGTGTCTCACTTAAGACCTCCAGTGACAAATACAATATCTGGATTCAAAGGCAGTTTGATCTGTAGTTTCTCTTAGGCAAAGGACACGTTCCTTTAGCTTCTTTAGCTTCGTCCCTTTTTAACTTTGCACACACAAGCAACAACAAAAAAAGACGCTGCACTTTTCCCCCTCATTACATTTTTCTGGAGCCTTACATAATCCCTTTCAGAGGATAACACATCTCATACACTGAACCTAATCAAATCTTTGTGTTTTTACTAGTTTGCTGCCTAAATCTCTGAGTCTAATAACTCTTTGCAGTTCAGAAAATTTGAAGCCATTTGTCCTGGCTGGAACCATGTTGTTAGTTTTGGGACCTTACAAATTCTGACAGTAAGACATGCGCCTAGGAAAGCCCTGCTCCCCATGATCAAAACCGTCTGCTCCGTGGCTCCTATTTGTTTCCATAGAATACAACCGTGACCTCTGCGGGGAGAGAGGCAATGTCAAATGTTTCTCAGGGCTGGTTTACATTTCCCTCATACTCTGAAACTGCTGTTTCTGCTTTCCTCTGTTTGAATGTTACCCATGTTTTCATTCTTGAGCAATCATACCTTTTATCTTTTTTAGATAAACATAAAAACATACTAAGGTCACCGCGGGGTGAGAGGTAAGATGTGCGTGACTGCCACCCAGCTTTACCGTGCCTTTTTTCCCCCCTCCCTTCCTTAACAAACACTCCTTGAGGGTTCCAGTGGAGTGAGACAAGTTATAAGTATGATTCACAGGCTGGCCACATTAAGTGCCCGTACAGGTTGTCCCTCCAAGGGCCTCATTAGCGCGGCGCCAGCCTGCTTGGTTTTTAGCACGCACTTTGCCCATGTCCCGCTTTTTTAACATTCTTGTTTTTATATTTAGAATCTATCAAAGCAAATGCAAGGTGTGCTACATTTTATTGCTTCCTGGGTGTATTTTGTGCATTTTTTTGCTAGGGCTTAAAAGAAAACCATTCCCATTATTGTTGGCCTTGCCTTTTTTCTTCTTTATCTTCTCCCTCCCTCTCTCCTCTCTCTCTCTTTCTTCCCTGCTTCTTCCTTTCCTTCCTTTATCTTTTCTTCCTCCCATGTAGCAGGAAGAGCAAGTGGAGAGCGACACCAACGGAAACACAAGCTAAATTGATACACAAAATCTCTAATTAAACTAAAGCACAATGTGCAGAACTTTGGGGGCATCGATGAAATGTGGGCCTTTAACAGCCCTATGGCAATCTTCTGTTATTGACTTGGAAATTAGATACGCAACTTAATTTTGACATTGAGGATCGTTTTTTAAAACGCCAAGATATGACTTTGCCTACTAATGTGAATGGCAAGTCGGTTGATTTCTATTTGCCCCTTTCATAGAGATTACAGTCATAGTAGTTTTTTTATGTCAACAAGTTACACTTCAGTTCTTTTCAGTAAGAAAAGCGCCCATTTTGCCAGATAATGATTACTAAATTATGTTCCTAAAATGTACAGCACAGTATCACTGTGGGCTAAATATCGCATATAACCCATGATACATGATACTCATGTTATTCTAAAATGGACTTAGTTTTTGAAACTATTGGCTTTCTAAGGGTATCTTCCTGCCCTTTTTTCTCTTAAACTACCACTGTCTGTAATTTCTTTTATTTTTACTTTTAAAGTGGCTAGTGCTCAAATGTAGAAGCTCAGTATTCCAATTAAAAATGATATTCAAATTGAAAGATGATATCAATTAAAAATAAAAACAAATTTAGAAACATAAATAGATTAAACTATAAGAAAAAGGTAGTCTTCAGCCACAAGACCCTTCTTCTCAAGTCTGTTTTTAAAAAGTACATTTCCTATTCAATAAAATAGTAAAAACTTGGTCAATTTTTATATTGGTAATCATAAATTCAATTTGGGATAGATATTGAGTTATCTCACTAAAATTTTTTTCAGAGATATTGGTGGCAGAGTCTGTACTGTAACCTCTATCTCCTACGAGCCTGTTGGTCTCTCCATCATCCTCAAGTTATTGTTATTAATATGATGAAATGAAGAATTGCCAATTATCATACCATGGATTTGTTAAAGAGCCAGAATCTATTCAGATTCTTAAGACACTTATAGCCTCTGATTCTCTGATTCCTCTTTTCTAGAAACAACTCAGTCACTCTTCTTAAACTTCAACTTTGTGAAAAATTTAGGCTAAATAATTCAATGCATAAGCATGAATAGGTTAGATAAATTACCCGAGATTAAGTATTTACATTTTTTACCTCTGTTAGTTCAAAAATAATGTTTCTCAACAACCATAAAAGTTAATGTTGATGACGACTGTGAGTAGAATCATGTATGGATAAAGAGATAAAAGAAGAATAGGAAATTATCTTACAGAAATTATTTTAAAAATCTGTGTACCTACTTTTACTTTAATATAATTAAATAAAAATGAATGAAATTAATCTTAAATGGCAAGAGATGTTGCTGCTATAGAAAGGGAAAAGAAACCACTTTGGCATGGGTGAATGAAATAAAAGAACATTTAGTTTAATTTCTTCATTTTAAGTTTGAAGATCATGAGGTGAGGTGCCGAGGACAGCTAGTTTGTAGTAGAGTTGAAACTGAACTCATGCCTTCTCACTCTTTCCAGCACAATGAAGATAAGTGGGAGGTTTATAGAAAAACGGCATATATATGACCCTTTGTTTATATTCCAGAATTCATTTGAAGATAAACATGGATACTTTGTCCTGTGTAGGTCTTTTTCTACAACCTGTGCATGCCTCAGATCATCATAATCTCGCTTTTCTAGCTCCAAATCTGTGAAACTTAATAGGAAAATATATAACTTTTAGTTTTAATAAAAATAAGCCCCGATAACTTGGTAGTATAAAGTCTAAATTTAGTGGTCTTAATTTTTTAAAATCAACAATCAGAATAAAGCAAACAAACAAATAAATAAGCATTGAGGCTGCATTCCCCTTTGGTGTAAATTGTTTACACCTACATATCACTATATGTTCTTGAGTTTTGACTGTCCATTTAACATGTTTTAAATTTGGATTCAAATTTACTTAAGGCCATTACTTGCTGTACAGAAGATTCTTGGCACCCAAGATGCATTATTTGTTGATTTCTTATGACAGGGACATTTTTACCGAGTGTAATTGTGCACAGCACTTTACTTCACCTGTGGGAATATTGGCAGTAGGGCGTTTAGTCATTAAATTAAGGAGAACCACATTGCTTTCAGCTCTTTCCTGTGGAAATTAATCTGTCTGTGCCATACCCTGTTTTGCTTCCCTTGGGTGAATTAATCCATACATAAAACCAAATCTGTGGGGTGGTTTCCCTCTTATCTCTACAATTTGGATTTTGTTTCAGATTTGGGAAATTGGTTTGATCTAAGAGTTTAACTTTCAAGGTCACTCTTTTTGTCTGCAGTGCTCAACCTTGCTCAAACATCAAGCACAGTGTGCAGTTTGTTTAAAATACTATAATTTATTATTGCTATTAATGTATTTAGCTTTACTTATATGGTATATGTTAGTTAAAATATTAATTTTAGAGGTCACTGAATTCAATGAATCTGGAAAAGATTGTATTATAGTTTCTTTTTTCTGCATAAGTCTATTCAGTTGAACCCTTCCACTTATAGCCTATTTCTTCCTCTCTCAAAGAAACAACAAAATTCAGGCTCATTTAAAATAAACTTTTTTTCTGTCAGATGTTGTTTCCTTTATTAACCAGTGCTTATAAAGAAGAGAGATCAGTTATTGCTACTACCTTTGTTACCTAAAATTCTCAATATAACTATACTTCCTCTAGACCCCAAATCCACATCATATTTTTCAGTATTAAGTTTTTATAAGTCAAATGCAGCTAGCAACTAAAACTATAGTTTAGCCCAGCATGAGCAGACATTTTCAATCTTAATGTTACTTTTTTGCAGATTTGCAAGGGTATAACTTTGTAGAAATGTTTTTAATCAACTTAAAAAAATTAAAAGCATGTATGTTTTAGCCAGCTTTCATTCAACAGTATAAAATTATGTCTCTTCCATCTAGTTATGGGTGAGTCAAAAAGGCAGCACCTTAATATGTCTGAACCACAACCTTACTAGGGTTCAAGTCTCTTCATTGTGATATGTCCAAGTTTGTTAATCACATGACTCTTTCCATTCTTCCAAGAAAAAAAAAAAAATGCATTAGTGCTGGTTGGGGCTTACAAGTAGGACTTATGTATATGAGAGGTCCTATCAATTCTTGACTGAATAGTAATAGTCCTCGTGTCTGTGTTCTATGAATAGGACTCATGTTTCTTATTCACCAACCTACCCCAACAGCCACCTGTGTTCCAGATGCACATTTGGACATCTTATATTTTACACAACAAAGATTTGTAAAACATTAAGTGATGTAATTGCAGCTTGGCATGTCTTATAAAATATTAGTTAGCTTATTAGTCATGAAAAGCACATAGAAGGTTTAGAAAACTGATTTTAAATGTATTGAATAGCATTTATTGAGTATAAATTAAATAGTACTGATTTTTATAATATTTTAAATATATTTTCAAAATGTACATAACAAAAAGATAAGATACTTTATAAGGTGATATCTTATTTTGGATATAAATATAAGTTTAGATGTTAAAGTTACAATCTAAGCCTTTGATTGGGAAATAGCTAAAAATAGGATTGTTTATGAAACAGTGAATACTACTTTGGATATATATTTAAAGAATAGTCACTGTTGTCTGGAAAAATTATAGTTGATTTCATGTAATACTGGTTCTAACCAAATTAAACAATTTTGATAACATTTTTCAAAAACTGCCTTCATCTGTCTAACATGTCTTAAAACATTTAACTTTATTGTGAACAGAAAGTATGAAAATCATATTAGGTATTATAAATAAAAACAGATTAAAACAATATGGTAAACAATTAAAAGTCATTTTCATATCAAAAAACAAAAATAATTTTGAAGCACAGAAATATTATGTATTGACACATAAACCAATTTTTGTCATTTTCCCCTTTTAAAATAGCCATATGAGAAATAAAGTAAAATAACATGTATGATACAACAGGAATGTAGTAAACAGAGAGACCTAGCTAATTCCTGTGCTTGTGTAACTAAAACAGTTCACTAAAGCAATACAACTTTATTTCACACATCTTCTTCAAAAAAGCCGTACATGTTAAATTATATAATTAGGCAAATAATTAAGAATGAAGTAGGTAAACAAATTGAAAACCAAATATTTAAAAAGTAGAATGTGAGTGCCTAATTCAGGGCTTCTTTAAATGTTATTGATCTAAGATCTTGTGCCCAATATAAAGAACATAAGATGCTAGATATTAAAAAGAACACTAATAATAAAAAAATGTTGGCCAATATTACTTTCATCTTTTTTCTCTGTGCTAGTGATTTTTTTACACACCCCAATGCCTTATTGAGTCAGTGTCATATCCTGTGTAACTGCTTGATCCATTTTTTTATTTGGTTCCACAGGATGCAAGACTGACATTCTGATTTCACAGAGAAGATAGGGATTCATAACAAAAGCCTTAAAATTAGGATGTTTTTTCCCCCGTCACTATTGCAATTACAGATGACACTCAGTTTTCAGAACAAAATTGCCTGTAGTTTAATTTGATTCTGTAACATGTTTAGAGGTTGAAATTTAAGTTTACTGATAAAGTAAGTTCTTCTGGATGAAACTTCAAGATGAAGAGATAGATAAAGCACCCAAGGCAATATCAATACAGAGCAGGTACAAATGACATAGATCTCAGACGGGAACAGTGGAAAGGACAAGTAGTTCTTAAATCTCTTGCTTGGGATCACAATACCTTTACTGATGAGGAGGGTGGCACACTTTTTTGCTTATTTAGTAATATATTTTATTTGTTCAGAATAATTTTAATGATACCACCCTGTGATTGTGGTGGAGCACATTTTTCTTCATTTGTGAACAGGAAAAGATAGGTTGGAGAAGTTGGAGAAAGCAGGATGGGATGTGAGTGGCTCAATAATTATATTTTAATTGAATAGCCAACCTCTGACCTTCAGATCAGACAAGGAAGGGCAAAGAGGGCCACCTACTTAAGCTTGAAGACAACCCAACAATCTAAACATAAAAGTCCTTCCCACACAGTCATCAGCCTCTGCTGGACATGGAGCAAGCCAGGGTGGGAGCGTAGCAGGAGAACCATCAAATAAGCCACTTCCTTTCTTATTTTTTTCTGTCTAGATCCTGGCTTTCAGCACTCTAGGAAATTTGTGCTCCACTTAGAACTATGAATATACTAAATTCAATTCTTAGAAGAAACACAACACTCTTAAAGCCATATTAATTGTCTTTTGCTTACTGTTTCTTTTTGTTGTTGTTGTTGTTATGTTTTTCCACTTCCTGAAATCACTTTACATGTGTACAACACTGTATTGTATTGAGGAGTGCTCATAGTTACATCTCATTATCATAACTTCACAAAACCCTTGTAAAACACAGAAAGGTGGTACAACAATTTCCATTTAGGCAATAGAAGCACATAGGCAATGGAGGTTTAGAAAATTAGATACTTAGTCATCAGGTTTTCTCACTCTGATCCAGGGCCTTTCTAACAAGTTTATTTTGTTTCTCTCAAAACAGGCATTTCTTAGCTCTGTCCTTGACCAGAGATTTTTCTCTTTTTTCTATTTTCTGCCTTAAAGATTTCATCTCTTCTAAACTTAGTTCTAACTTTCAGTACCACTCGTTAGATGGTCGTAAGATATTTTTTTACAACATATTTAATCAATTATTTAACTTGTCAAATAAGTATGCCATGCATACAATAAATATGTTCAAGGAGGTATGTCATATAATTTATAGCTTCCTCTATGCTTTGCAAACAGTGGTTACTTAATTTAAGTTGCGCTGCTCATGGTCATCATAAAATAAATGTTGTCCTTACCGGGTTTCACTAGAAATGTCCACAGGAGGAGTTGCCACATTTCTCAGCCAGTCCTGAATTGGGAGAGAGGGAGTATAGTCAGACCCTGAATGAGATGAATTTATATTTTACAGTCTAAGTCAAACTCACAGTAAAGTTTTCTTTCAAACATTAAAACTTTAAGACTATAAGAAATATATTTTCTATATCTGAATCAAGAAACAAGACATCCACAATCAAATACATTAAGTGTCAGAATGAAACAAAAACAAAATAGGCGCTCAGGTTTTATGAAAATGCAACTTACCACATAAAGGGGGAGGAGATTATTACCCAACTGCTGTCATGATCAGCTTCCTTCCTACCACCCAAACTACATTTGTTTCAGCCAAATTTTTTTCTTTACTCACAAGTGGCCCTACTTTACATATTTTCCTGCTATTTTCTTCACTAAGTCATATTTGCAATTCAGTGTACGCCCATTTTCTCTAAATGTTCTCTTTTTGTTGTAGTAGCTCATAGTAAACATTTTTCAATACTACAGCACCAATGTGCATTATTTATATAATATTATGTAGTAATTGCTTAATTCTGTCTCTCTCTATATAAAATATATGTTTGTCTTCTATTCTTTACAATACTCTTTGCTTCCCCAGAGAACCTAGTTATTAATTTTTATTTCTGAGGACTTGGGTCAGTGTGGTGACTACAGTACACTTAACAAATGCTTGATGGATTAATATGTGTGTAAATGAATCAACCAATGCAGCACAACTAGATATCAGAATATCTGCATGGAGAAAAAAAATGTAGAGAACCAGGTTGGAACAGTGAGTGTTGTTAATTATCTCAGCACTGACTGGGTTGCATTAAGACAAGGAGGCTGGTATGTGTTAGGATCTGGTAAAGGAGTGCTTCCTAATTCAATCTACCCATCAGCGAACAAGGAAGGAGACTCTGCTTAATTTGTGATGAAGTATTAAAAGGGACATTACTGGATGTCTAAAGATAGTGAAACCCTGTTCTCCAAACTCAATAAACTCTGGTTTGCTAAAAAGGATTAATGTTGTGCAGAAAGGGATGCAGAAGGAACAACCCTTCCACCTTTCACCTGGGGAGTTAAGTATACAAAGTAATTTCCAGTCAAATTGAGGAGCTTGCAACTCTCTTTTTATGAATTCATTTCAAATTGAGAGAAAATTGCGAATTATTTTTACTCCAACTTGCTGCCCAACACTGTCAATGCACATTTCTGTTGTCAAAAAAGAAAGCATAAAAGTTTTTAAAGAAAGTGTTAAGTATAGGAGTCATTTGTGTTTTCCATGAAAAAGAAAATAAAGCTCACCATT
Source organism: Noctilio leporinus (assembly GCA_004026585.1). Lineage (NCBI taxonomy): Eukaryota > Metazoa > Chordata > Mammalia > Chiroptera > Noctilionidae > Noctilio > Noctilio leporinus. The sequence continues at coordinate 73,990 of PVIW01005107.1, forward strand.
AATATCAATCAGCTTCAATATCATCAAGAGACAGAGTAAATTAGGAAGCCATGACTGTAATTGTATGTTATATGCCATTGATTTAGCTTCTGGTGACTCTGAATGAGTGATGTACAGTGTCCTGTCCTCAACAGCCCTGCTCAGCTCCCGTAGACTCATGCTTATGGCTTCTTTTATGGATTCAATTCATCTCATATTTGGTTTTCCTCTTTCCCTGCTGTCTTCTGTTCTTCCCAGCATTACTATCTTTTCAAAGAACCTTGCTTTCTCAAAACCATAGTAAGACCACTTCAAGTTTGTCATTTTTTTGTCTGCAGTGGTATTTCAGGCTTAATGTGCCTCAAAACCCACTTGTTGGGCCTTTATTACTATTAACTTATTATTGCATGTTTACAATTACAACAAGCTTATGCCAAAGTTGTAGAGTTAAACAGTGAACAAATACAAAAGGTAAAGGGTTTCAATGAATCAGTCCATTTTGAGACAGGATAATTGACACTGGGACAGCAGCAGTTGTAATTTTAATTGGGGAGGTCCAGTGGAAATCACTGCCTTTCTCCTCATGAGTCAAGGAAAGCTTTATCTGTGGTTTAACACCCACTCCTGCCAGATGTCCAAGTACCTCCCCCTGAAGCCAGGAAAAGAAGTCATTTCACGGAAGCTCTGAGATCTCAGTTGTGTGTGGTGGTCATGACACAGACTGATGCAGGAAACAAAGCAGAAATTCTCTGCCTATTCATGGCAGGGGGTTTGAACTTTCTTCAGCTTGGGTGCTCCTGAACCACCAGCAGCTTTTATAATTGGTCATTCCAAATGCAGTGAAGGAATTGCTTCCGTTTTGTGACTCCTAAAACCAAGTTCTCAAGATGATATAATTACAAATATCCATGTCATTTCAGTGGAGCCTGATTAAATTTGTACTATCTCTGTCTTCTTCCCTTTGTCCTGAATTCCTCCCCTTGTTATTAGAAGGCAGCTAGTATCTTAGTGTTTCCAAATTTGAGTCCATTTCTTAAATCAGAACAAACTCATCATGAGTAAATCTCAACATCTGTACTTAGATAGTCAAGATTCCCATTCATTTTGGGTGCAGTATGCTGGAAGTACTCAATGACTTTATTAGGTAAAACAAATTTCATTTCAATATAGACATACAATAGATTAGCCCAGTGTTAGTTTAATATGCGAGAGATTATTTCAGTTTTTATTTGAAAGGGGAAAATATCATGAGAGTCTATACTCTTGGGCTATTAGTTAAGAAACATCAAAGCCCAAAAATACTGAACTGAAACTTAGTATATAAAGCAGTTTTAATTTCACAGCACCACACCAATTGCCTTTTTAACTCACATGCAACATCCTCTTATTTTGGTCCAGATTTTGTAAGGAAATTAAAGTGCCATACTGGGAATAGGCCATATCAGGAGAAATAGATAGAATGAATGTCTCCAGATAAAAAACAATTAAGGATATTGAATTGATTAAAGTAGATCAAAGGGAGTTAAAAGGATAAAGAAAAACAATATTCCCAAGGACAAATAATTTGGGAGTGAATCACAATAGCCCTGAGGGAAAGACTGTGGGTGGTTCCATGATAAAAGAACTTGACAGTGCCAAATCGCAAATAAATTTCCTGCAAACCATTCCAAATAAGTTGGAAATCTGCTTATTTTTCATATCACAAAGTAGATGGGTGCTATTGTTTCATTTCTCTCAGTGTTTTTAAGACAAAGGGAAGTTAAGGTGATTTTTAAGTCATACAGCAAGTTAATAGATGAAGTAGGACTAGAACTCATGACACTATTAGTCATAAGACTATGTCTATACTGAGGAAGATTGATTAAACTCTAGTTATTAATAGGAGACACAGATTTTACTAGCCTCATGTTCTCATAAAATTATCTCTCATTGGGATATCTGAAGATTACTTGTCAACTATAAAGATCAGTCAACTAATGATCAAGTATCTCAATTTCTATCTGAAATTTTCAGCTACTATTAACAAGTACATTAGTTGCTATTGTTGCTGTTATTATTCGTGAGGGTTTTAGTGCTGGGTAATGACCCAATTAGATAAACAAGTGGCTATTGTCCCCAGGAAGCTGTGTTAAAAAGGACAGTGTGAGAATCATGAATGATCCTTTTGCATTTGGTCCATATAAGTAGGGTACTACCCAGAAAGTGTCTTATTCCCATCATTGCCCTCCCTGATCCAGAGCCCTGCATGTCCCCTGTACTGTAGCCCAAGGCCTGATATCTGTTCTGTGGAACGCAGGCTGCCTGTAGTGGGGACATACTGTTTTTGGAGGTCTGCCATGTACCCTAGTGGTGTTCAGGTTGGTTGGATTTTGGTGTTTCATTGAGGCTCAGAGAGAATTCTAGAAACTTAGGTTTTAGTTACATGCCCTTCAGAGCAGGGAGAGGAATTATTACCCTATTTACCTTTTCATAGAGCACATTTGTGTGGCTGGTCAGAATATGGCAAGTTGATGAGTAAATAGCTATCTTCCAGAACTAAACAATATAACTTAAAAGAAAAGCCTTGATAACTTTAAAGTTGATGTTTTTAAGTTTGCTGTCCTGGAGGATATCATGGATGTTGTCAACATGTAAATCTGTGGTAGAAATACCTAGCAATTACTTCAAGGGAAACATGTTCTAAGCTATTAATTTTGTCAACTGCTCTAAAAAGCGGCCTTGAAGCTACTAGAACTTCCTATGTGCAATTATTTAGCAAATATGTTGGTATTTTTTTCAACCACAATTATCTGCCAATTCTTCCAATCTGGTACTTTAAATTTTACACACATCAAATGTAACACTTTGGGATAAATGTTTTCTCCAATAGCTTATGAAGAAACTGAAACTTCAGAGTATCTTACGCTTTTCATTTCAGCACAAATATTACTTCATGAAAATATCTCTGAAAAGTTGATGTTTATTTAAAATAGGAAGTGGTGCTCTCAGTTCATTGATGAAAAAGGTAGGATTCAAACTAGTTAATGGGAGACTAAGATTCAAATCTGTTTATTGAAAAGCTATGATTCAAACACAGCTCAGTATTTCATGATTAATATGAGCAAAGCCCCAGCCATAGAATGGGTGTTAGTACAAGGGACTGTATCAGAAGTGCTAGACTCCGTTATTTTTGTGTTCTTGCATAAATGCCTCTGTAGTAATTTGAAGTAACAAAGTACACTTTTACCTTTCCCCTCTCTACCACTCCTCAGTCACACTCTTAGTTATCCACTCTTTTTTCCTTCTCTGTTTTGCTCAGTGCACCTCAACCCAACTGTCATGAAAGGTATTCATCTTTTGCTATTCTCTTCTTTAGTCATTAACCTCCCTTGACCTGTTGACAATTGTGGAAATAACTGTTGATCTGAATGTGTGATATCCTATTGTTTAGCACTGAGGGTGAAATCTCTGAGAGCCAGCCTTCAGGGTTTAAAAATACATACAGATTATCCCCTCATCCGTGGCCTCTAGTATCTGGATTTTCACAATGCTGGAGGGCCAATACCAGTTTATAATCTCTCATGTTGATCAACTTCAGTTTACACTTGATGCCTTTTTGCCAGAGATTGAGTTATCAAATCCAAAAGGCTATTTGGCTCAAACATAAATTCAGTTTTCTTTCTCTTTCTTTTTCTTTCTTTCTTTCTTTCTTTCTTTCTTTCTTTCTTTCTTTCTTTCTTTCTTTCTTCCTTCCTTTCTTTCTTTCCTTTCCCTTAACTGGTAGTTTTCATAAAGTTTAGAGCATTAGAAAGAGATGTCTCAAAAAGATGTCACCATACCTTTGTATTTCTAACCCTTCAGAGAGTGCCTGGCTAAAGAACTTGTTCATAAAGCTTGGTAAGTAAATAAATGAAGTTGTGAGACACCTACCTTCAGTCCCCTGGGTTACTCTACAATTCTGAAAACCTTTCATTTTAGAGTTCTTCAACTTTACTCCAATATGCTCACCAAGTAAATTACTTGACCTCTATATGTGCTTCAGCATCTATCCCAGGCTTCAAGATGTTCTGATTAAGAGCAGTAACCACACAATCCTCCTTTGCTTTCACCATGGAGAAGAAGTTGGAGAATTAATAATATAAGGGAGAGAAAATAAAGAAACTAAAGGTCTGAACCAGAAGTCACTACATGGCAAATATCAAATGTTTGGAATAGGACAATGTCAGAAAAACTTAGATAATTCTGAAACAATGTCAGTCATTAGTAGACGGTGATGACTATCCTACTGCCATGTAAAATTTTTATTATAGTATTATTGCTATTGTTATTACTACCATTTATTACTTCACTACTGTTGCTAGTACTTCTACTCTCACCACTACAGATAGCTTGCATGACAGTGTGTAACATGCTAAGTATTTATCTTCTCATTTAATACTTTTATGATGTATGAATGACTGTTTACAGTTTACAAGAAAAGTTTCTGGAACTCTCCTAAGGTCACAAAACTAGTAAGCTATCAAGCTGGAAATTAAATCTAGGTTTGTCTTAGATGTGAGTGCTCTTTCCACTATGCCAGAAAAATTACAAAGGTGACACTTTTACCCCAGTTTTTATTTTTCAATTTTATTCTCTTCTATTTGCCAAAATATAGCACCACTCTTTCCTACTTTTTCCCAGTGGCTAATGCTTTTTGTAATATTAACTTTCATTTTATCAAAAACAATTTCAGAGGATATGAAGCCAGTTTTATTCTTTTATGTGTCAAAAATACTCTATTCCATGTATATATTCAGGTAATGAATTAATAAATATAAAAAACATAAGATTTTGAGTTGGAACATTTAGGTTATTAAACTCTAAACATCATATTATTTCCAGGAAAAGCATCCTTACCCTCAGCTCCCATAATTGTACAGTAAGACCAAATACATTTGCTCTGCCCACCACCTGGGGTGATTGTAAGAAAAAATAAAATCACATATATGAAAGTGATGTTTCATTGGACAGTGCTATGCAATGTAATCTTGCATTGGTTTATGTAAATCTTAATGACTGAATATGGGTTGAAAGGCTTTAAACAGTATTTATTGAATTTCAGCCATTAATGGATAGGTGAGGAAATTCTCTTAAATCAAAAGGAGTTATTTTCTGGTACTTGGACTTAGACCAAGTAGCTATTTGCCTCTTGTAGGTACACAGAAGCAGAACTGTTAACTAGAAAGAGAATGCTCAGTGCAAGGACTGCAGCAGTTATATGTCCCTGAGCTCACACTCTGGCAGGTCAAATGAGGGAAAGCTTAAGTGTGGCCCTTTCTGTTGTACATGGTTGGGTGTCCTGTGGCTCAGCACATCAATGACCTACTTCTTTAAGTGAGGAAATGACAGGAATAGACCATAGCAGAATGTTAGCTCATTGTTGCAAGGGTGAGAACCACAGCCTCAGCTGCAAGAACTTTTTGAAGGGGTGCTCTCAACACCAATGAATTAAAAGTAACATTCAGAAATATTTGTATTTTAGGAATCACTGCTTTGGAACCTCATTTTTTTTTACAGTGGATAAACTTTGACTTATGGTCATTAAATAATATGTAACTCATTGTCTCTGAATAAAGAACACAGTTATATTTGGAAATATTGTAGGTTTGGTTCTAGACCACAAAATAATTTTAAATACTTTGTGATAGAACAAAAAAACCACAATAAAGGAAGTTAGATCATTTTTTGTTTTACCAGTGTATATAAAAGGTGTGTTTATACTGACATTTGTTAAGTGTACGATAGTGTCATGTCTAAAAAAAGATAATGTACTTACCTTAATTTAAAAGTACTTTATTATCCCTGGCTGGTAACACAGCGAATAAGATGCTGGCCTTCAAACCCAAAGGTCACTGGTTCCATTCCCCAACCAGGTTGCAAGCCAGGTCTTCAGCTAGGTCCATCAGGTGAAAGGAAACCATACATTAATGGACCTTTCCCTCTCTGCCTCTCTCCCTCTCTTTCTGAAAATAGTAAGTAAAATATATATTTTTAAATAAATAAAGATATTTTATTGCTAAAAAATGCTAAACATCTTCTGAGCCAGTTGGGAAAATGGAGCCAAGAGGCATGCCTGACATGCAATTGCCACAGACTGTCAATTTGTAAAAAAATTTGCTAAGTGCAATAAAACAAGATGTGCCTGCATTTAGAACCACCCACAAGATAGCACCTGCAGTATTTTGGCTATAGCCATTCACTCCACACTTACTTGGAGATGCTCTTTTAACCCCTGGCACATGTGTGTGTTATACATGCTGGGAGCTCCAAGACAGAGAATAGTGTAATGCACATCATAGGAACAAACATAAAGATAGCAACAACAATGAACAAAAGGTGATTCTGAAACTTCTTGAGGTGGATTAGTGTGAGCACAATATCCCATCGGCAATTTCACTGAAATGTCACACTACGTTCAGGATTACAGCAGCATCGATCGCAGTCCTAATCTGTGAACACAATCATATGCCGACAGAAAAGTTTTAGCAAAGAGAATTTCAGAGATTTTCAGTTAATGTTCTTGTCTCAAAATAACTTAAGATTGGTGTTTGCAAAAAAGATATTAGAAAATAAATGCTAAATATTGGAATTCTAATTTGTTAGTCTAGCTCTTCCACTGCTCATTGTCTCAAATAATTGTCCACTGTAATCTCCTTGAGACCAGATCCATTTCAGATTTATACTCATATCTAGAGTTTTCTAGCACTCTTCATCTCACCAAATAAGTGAAATAATCCTTTAAAGGTTCTCATAGTATGTTGTAACTACTTATATCATTATTCAGCATTGTATGTCATATTTCTTTGTGCGATTATTTATGTATCTGTCAGATTGCATGTCATAGTACTGGGAAATTACACCTGTTGTTTCTCATCACTTTATTCATAGTTTCTAACACAGCTCCTGGTACATAGGAGATTTTCCATTCTTATTTTTTGAATGAATGATGCATGCATGAATAAATACATGAATGACTGAAGACACTTAAGAGTTTGTTGAATTGGGTTGGAAAGATTCACTATCACAGCTTTTTGTGTACTATTTTTATATAACTCATGTAAATATTCATTGTATGAAAGGCTTAGCCACAGAAATGGCTTAAGCAATGACAGCATATTTGTACACACTAACACGAGACTTTTCTACTGCTCTTAGCTTTTTCAAGTGCATATGCATTGGAAGCATTGCTAATTGTACACCTATAGCCATTCCCTCCCCACTTAAGAAAATGATTATTTTACTTGGAAAAGCAATGGGCTACATCATACAAATACTCAGATTATCTAGAAATTGCATGTGTCCATGCAACACAGCCCTGAGCAATGAGATGTAGGTAAAAGTGCATGGATTCCCACCCCTCCTGAAATAAAAGGCAAGCCTTATTAAAAAAAAAAAAAAAAAAATCCCTGCCAGTCACTTGCTCTTATTCTTTTGTCCTACGTGAAGCATGGGTCTTATTAAAACCAGGAAGTGGCAGCATGAAGGCAGAGCATGACATATTTACAAAGTCAGAGAAGAAAGATGGAATGACCCTGGGTGCATGATGCTATCAATGAACCATTGTGCCAGGCTTTGATATTCCCTGCACTCCTTGTTTATGTCAGAAATGAATTTCTTTCTCTTTAAACTACTATTCTTGGTCCTTGGGTGGCTAAATGAGTAAATAGCATAATTAGTGTAATATACTTCTTGGAAATGGGTCTAAAACATATTTTAAGCAATCACATTTATCAACACACCAAATTAACAAAATAATACTTTTCATTTAAAATTATTCAGATTATGAATTTTAGTAGAAACAAACATTTTATTCCATTTTAAAATGAGTATTTTAAAAATATTTATGTCTAAAGATATTTCTTATCTGTAACATATCTTTAAAATATTTTCTTTCCAATCTCTCTTCAGATTACCTATCCAAGTCAAAATTTTTTTCAGGTTAATTGACAGATTTCCCACTTTTTATATTCCTTCACTGCAAGATTCAAAAATATATAAATGGTATACTAAGTATATTAAATTGGAAGGAATTGACAGCTTCATCAGAGAGTAGACATGTATGTATATCTGTACCATGTTCTACCAATGTAAGAGTTACAACTGCAAAAGAAATATCTGCACAGTTATAACACTATAAATCTCTTATTGTGACTATGGGTTTCCATCAATAACTTTCATTTATAAAGAGAAACTTTTAGACTCACAAGATAACCAAATCTGGATCAGAAATGAAAGAAAAAACATAAACACTACTCTTATCAGAAAACAGGATAAGGACAGCTACAAACAGTGCACAATCAGATTAGCAGCATTTTCTAGGAAATAAATGAAAATGCCTGTAAAACAGTGGAAACTTAGGGCAATCACTCCACTGCCCACTCTCATTTCCTAGTCATATTGACCTAATCAAATCCCACTCTCCTCTCCCTCATCCTGTCACATCTCCAGATCTCTGTTGACTTTTCCACAAATGGAAGAAGCAAGTAGCCTATGGCATCTGAAGTGTTCCTGGTAACACCAACCCCTTGTTCTCCTGGCTCTGCAATGCACAGAGGCTATATATGCTGCATGTAGCAGCAGGAAATACCAGCTGTGAGAAAGCTGGAGTTAGAGTCATGAAGCTATGATGATTCATGAAATCAGAATGTACTTGGGTAGAATTCATTCCCAATAAAGAAAAAAGGGTGCCCACGGCATTGCAGACTTGATCGTGTGCTCCCTGGTGTTGAAAGTCTTCCTCTTTCTCAACATTCAATTCTTTCTGATAATTTAAAACATCACCTGTACTCTGTCCAGTCTCTTTAGTTTTTGTCATTATAAGGCTTCACCTTTCCAGTAGTGGTGAATGTGATTACTTATGACACTAATTTAATCTCCATGATATGCACACATTTCATATTTACAATTTCCGATCTTCACAAAATTTCATGGTACATGTATTATTTTTTTATTAACCTATAACAAATTGCAACAAATTTAGCAACTTCTAAGAACTCATATTTATTGTGGGCATGCTTTACTTGAGCCCACTGCTCTGGACCCCACAGGGTGGGTCAGGCTGCATTCTCACTTCAGGCTCATTCAGGAGTTTGGTGGTTCCTTGCCATTACAAGACTGAGGCCCTCAGGACCTAGAGGCTGATTACCTATCCCAAAGGAAATTTATAGCAGGGCTATTTAATTCTTCACAGTTTAAGGAAAGCATTACTCTACTCAAGAAGGTTCCAAGAAGTTTGCTTTACTCTGTTAAGGGCCTTCTCCTGATTAGGCTTGGCCCATCTTGGATAATCTTTCTTTTGATGAACTCCAAATCAACTAATTTAGGACATTTATTCCATCTGCAAGTCATTTCACCTTTACCATACAATGTAACCTAATTACAGTAACACCTGTCATGTTCATAGCTCTTCCCTACCCCATACACAGTCAAGGAGAGGGATTACACAATTTACCAAGTGGTGGGAATTTGAGGGACACTTTATTATTCTTCTACCTCTCACAGTCCACCTTTATAAGTTCAAAAAATACATCTTCACATGCAAAATACATTCACCCTTTTCCAAATGCCTCATTATAGCACAGCTCAGAGTTTATGAATATAATTCGGGAAGTTTGTCTCCTCAGGATGAGTTTCTCCCTCTACATCTATGATACTAAAAGTACAAAAATCTATGATACTAAAAGTACAAAACATTTGTCCCTTACTCATTATTATTTTCAATGCACAAATCTGGGATATGAAGCCCAGGGAAAGATGATCTTAACCCACAGAGCCCTAAAGGCATCAAACTTCAAGATTACAAGTTAATTCTTGCCACAGTTTCAAGATACCAATTTATACAAACACTTTTCTCATGTCATTTCTCATTTGTGATCACTGTTCCTCTTTAGAAACACTCAGGAAGAGACCATAGATCAAGATGGAAATGACTTACTATTGGCCATTTATTATAATTATTTGAATGAATATATGTAGAACTATTTTTAAATATTTAGAAACATTTTAAGATATTTTAACTGGTCCATTATTTTCAGAATTTCACAAAGCCTATTTTTTTTTTTTAATCTATACACAACTCCAGTTAATTCCAGCCGCTTTAATCTAAAGATTGCCCCTAGAAGTACAAACGCTTCATGCACTCAGCTGTAGGTAGTAGGTTAGTCAATGACATTTCTTAACTTATATCTCCAATCATGCCATTAACTTAGATGGGACTGAGATTTTGAAACATTTTCATTCGTTGGTGCTAACTTAGGTCAATGGTAATTACGATTGTTATTTCTGGGGGTTGACACAATTGGGCCACAGAAAATTCCAGGGCCTCAATCACTTAATTGCATTCGTTTGACAATTAGACATTACAAATTTTATTAAACTTATTAAGAACCTGTAAAAGGGAATAATTATACATATCACAGAGGTCACATTTATTTATTAACAACTATTGGGATATTATTTACATTAGCTAATGTAGCATTCACTGACTCAAAATCAAAAGCTATTTCAAAACATAGGTCATGTAATTTTAGTCCATTTTTTAAATCACATTTGACACTTTTTGATTTTATATGTAATGTATGAATTTCTTCCTTGTACATAAAGTGACACATTTTTAGTCATAATTTAAAAACTAAGAGCTGATTTCTCAGTAATTGAACCTACATATTTACCGTTGAATTTTACACTAAGTAAAGTGGATGACTAAATGAAATGCATTTTAGTAAACAAAAGTAACATTGATATCAATTTATTTACTTATGTATGAGGAAACATAAAAAAGTTCTGGTTAGTTTTAACTATTTGAATACCTGTTAACTTTTATTTTATTTTATTTATTTTTTTTCTTTTTTAAAGATTTTATTTCATTATTTTTAGAAAGAGGGGAAGGGAGAGAGGCAGAGAGGGAGAGAGACATATGGTTGCGTTTCACCTGCCTTCAGCCACAGACCTGACTGGAGACCTGGTTTACAACCTGGTTATGTGCCCTGGCTGGGGAATAGAACCTGTGACCTTTGGGTTCGCAGGCCGGCACCTTTGAATACCTGTTAACTTTTAAAGATATACTTGAGGAGTGTGTTCCTTTGTGCATGTGTGTGTGCGCAAATCATACTATACACATGTATCTATATATACCACAATGATACTGAGTGCCTTGAATCTGACATATTTATTCCTAAACTTTTAGGTTTGTAAATTCACATTTCTAGTTTTTCACAACTTAATTGTACTTAATCATTACTACCAACTTTCTTCTATAGTCATTTCATTAAACTTGAAATTCTAAAATTTCTGTCATCTATTTTTCCCTTTTAGAAAAAGGTGAAGGAGGCAACCTATGGAGTAGGAATCCATAAGGCTATGCTGCTCTATGACCCTGCTATCCCCAAATCATAATAATATGGCTTCAAAAACACCTTTTATTTAGAGTCCTCTATATCCTATTATCTGGCAGACAACCCAGGAAATTGTCCATATGCTGGTCTCTAGACAGAGCCTAAAACTAAGAACTGGCGGTGGTGAGGGTGGTGTTCCTGGATCAGATGGTAATGCCCTGAAGGGTAGGAATGATATCTCTTTAACCTGGTACAGAAATATTTAGTGTACCTTGTAAACAAATCACTTAGATGATGGGTGAGACTGCACTGTCAGGGATTTGAGTAGTTGGAAGACGAGGCCACCACAGGCGAGATCTGAAGCTTCACCATTGCTGTTCCTCTTTCGGAAAAGTGCTGGCTCCCCGACTAGGAATCAGGGCAATGCCATGTTCTGCATAAAAGCTAAGTTTATGTTGGCCATTTTTCTTTGTTATTCCGACTATAATTACATTTTTGATGTTGTTATTATTAGTGTTTTTACCCAGAGACATTTATATGGAACAATGGCTGCCATATCACGCCCACAGCTCATCTATAATAGAATTAAGCAGCATGTTAGTTTAATCAAAAGAAAAAAAAAAACAAAACTTTCTAGTTATTGAAATGGTGTGAATCATTTCATAATCTTGTCTCTTCAACAGTTTTACCTGAAAATACCTGCAGATTGGTTTCCCCTGCCTACTTTGTTCCCTAATTAACAGTATTCACCTGCAGGCAAACACCTGCATAATCTCACCTGCTGGTCCAGGCACGTAAGGGAACAAAAACCAACATATATTCTGCAAAAAGACCCCAAACAAAAATATTTTTCTGTTTTCACAACCACATATGCAGATTTGTTATATAGTAAAGTGAAAAATAGCATGGATCAAGCATTCTTATTTATTTTCCTGCCTGGAAAGTCAAAGGTAACCCAAATGCTTTGCTAGAAAATCATTTAAAATATTAATAAATAATCAACTACCGATTTGAAGAAATGAATGGATTTTCCCCATTTGACAGCTTATCAGTAAGTTGTCGTTTAAAATGTTTTTTACTCTGGGAGTGTAACTCAGTGATGATAGCCATGTATAATTCATAAAGGAAAATAGATTTAAATAAGCCTGCTCAGGAGTTCAGTGTGTGAAAATTCAACAAGCTAGTTTCTTTTCACTGTGCCTGCAGTCACTTTTCCTCCTTCAAGCTCCCCCATTCCACATTGTATTTGCTTTTTGTATTTTGGATCATAATATAATTTGTTTCCAAATGTATATTTAAAGAAGGCAACTTTGAGTGACACAAGAACAGCACAGTAAATGAAAAGCAGGATGGTATTTTCATGTAAATCACATTTTATAAATATTTAAATTACTTTCTTTTGCAGAATAAAAGTGCATGAATTTAAGCTACAAATTATGCGGAAGGAGTTTTACCTTGTAGAGTTATTGTTCACAACAATGTATATTAAATTTTTTCTCCTCTTACATAATTCTTTAAGACTTTTTTACCGACTGAGGTCTTGAGAAGGCCACAGATAATCCATCTGTGCTTGATAAGAGTGTCATCACACTCAACAACTAAATGACCTTGCATTCATCCTCAAAATTTTCAAATTTGATACAGAGTGACTATCAAAGCCACATTTTACTTGGAAGAGTAGTTATAAAATGTATGACTTACAAAAATACTTAAAATTGTTTTTAATTTATTGATTCTAAAAAGATAGGAAGGGACCTGGAGGCGGAGAGAAAGAAAGAGAAAGAGAGAAACATCAATCTGTTGTTCCACCTATCCAAGCATCCATTGGTTGAAGAATAAAATCTAACCTCACTAATCCAGATCCTGCTAATTTGGATTTTGCAATAATTTAATGATGGTAAGTATATAGCAGAAACCAATAGCTATGGCTTAAGAGGAAGATCGCCAAGGCATCAGATCTGAGGTTTTGAGTCCAAGGAGAATGAAATGATGGTAAAATAAAACTATAATTTATTATGTGCTTATTAGGTGTCAGGAGTTGTGATAGGCTTAGGATATATTTCCATTAATGTTCAAATGTTTATGGAATAAATCACATTATCCAAATTTTTCATGGTGAAACTACAGAAAGCTTGATGATTAATCTTTCAATGGTCAGTTAGTAAGAAATGGCAATTAATCCAATCCATGTCTGCCTGACTAAGAAATATATGCTTTTAATTAAGAATCATTTTAATGTGCTTTTCTGTTACATTTTGGACTACCAAGTCTCCTATGGAAAAGGGATTTTGCATTGATAGCAATGATTAACTGATATAGATCTATTTTGAATTATCATTTTCTATTACCTAAATTTACATTTTGTTTGGTAATAGAGAATGTACTTATAAGTTAAAAAGTTTAATCATTCCAAGTTTTCTTTTTTTATTGTGTTTAAGTTCTTACTATACTGAGGATGTACCTGTAAATGTAATTTAATAAACAAGATAGTTATTAAATAAGTTTCATGGTCCATAATCCTAAATAAATCCTGCACCATTTACCTAAAATTAGATAATTCTCCATAAAATTTCAGAAAATAAAGAGCAAAAGAGGATTTTATTTGAGCACCTGTATCACTTTCCTAGTTCTAACTCTCGATGATGATTTGTATTATAAAAGAAAAAATATTTATGCTTATAGATTGATATGAAATAGAATGCATAATACAGCCTCGGGAATAATTGATTTTTGAATGATTTTTTTTTTAAGGAATAAGCTTTTAAAACTTTATCTTTCCCCTTATATCCACAATTAAAAAAAATTGAGCCCTGGCTGGTAGCACAGTGGATAAAGGCGCCGGCCTCGAACCCGAAGGTCGCAGGTTCGATTCCCCAGCCAGGGCACATAACCAGGTTGCAAACCAGGTCTCCAGTCAGATCTGTGGCTGGAGGCAGGTGAAAAGCAACCATACATTGATGTCTCTCTCCCTCTCTGCCTCTCTCCCTTCCCCTCTTTCTAAAAATAATGAAATAAAATCTTAAAAAAAAAAATTGAGACAGTTAAGGTTTCAGCAAAAGTGTCCTACTGATAATGAAACCACAATTCCATGTCTTTCTACAAAGAACAGGCATTAGAATTAGTTAGGTGGCATTAAAAAATGACAATATAATGAAATAACTTGATAAAAGGTAAAACTAATTATCATTATAAGATTTAAAGTACTCAAACTTATTTTTCAAAAAATAAGATGATTATGAATATAAATAATAGGCATTCCATTACCAAACTGTTGGGTTTTTTTTACTTTTGTGAAAATCTTTGTGTTTTTTGTATTTGTAGGGCAATTTTTCAGATGAAAGTCCTTTGATGAATAGTTCTGCGCTGCTTTATAGTTCACAAACTTGCTAACTTTCTAGTCAACAATGGCATGATGAAGGGACAGGAGGAACTAAACAATACTACGGCAAAAACCCAAAATAATAGCTGCTTGAATAAAATACACATTTCTTTCTTTTTCACTCATATACATATAGTTGATGCGTCACCTCCTCTGTGCCCAGGCCTCTGACCTCTCTATTGTTGTTTCACTACTTTTCTTTTTCCTTTTTTATTGAACGCATAGGGGTGACATTGATTAATAACATTATGTGTTTCAGGTGTACAATTCTATTATACATCAATCATATATTGCAGCATGTGTTCACCACCCCAAGTCAAGTCTCCTTCTATTACCATTTATCCCTCCTTCACCCTCTTCTACCTCCCCCTTCCCCTTTCCTCAGGTAATTACCAAACTATTGTCTGTGTCTATAAGTTTTTTCCCCACCATTTTTTGGAAATGACCTTTATTTGCATGGTCCCTGATGATTTGTTACCAGCTTTACTTTCCAGCCAATAAAACTGGGAGAAAGGGAGAGAAGCACCATTCATTTCCTTAAAGGTTATGAATTGGAAGGTCCTTCTGCTTCCTTCCACATTCTATTGGCCAGAACTTAGTCACATGACCCCACCTAACTGCAAAATAGTCTGGGAAATGTAATCTCTTATTTCCATCCCCACCCAAGGACATTTTTCATTGTTTTTTGGTAGAAGAGGAAGGAAGAGAGATAAATGTACATGAGAGAGAAACATTGATTGGTTGCCTCTTTTTATGCACCTGGACCTGGGTCAAAGACACTGGGACCAGGGATAGAACTTGAAATCTGGGTATATGCCCTGACTGGGAATCCAACCTGCAACCATTTGGTTATGAGATGATGCACCAACCAATTGAACCACACTGGCCAGTGCTGGGAAATGTAATTTTTAACTAAATAGCCTTGTGCCTTAAAAGTTTATTACATAAGACATGGTGAATGTAAAATTTAGCTTCTTTTACCATATATAGCTCTTATAATGTAAAACAATCACCTCTTTTTTTTTTTTTTTTTTAATATGAAACGCTTCATGAATTTGCATGTCATCCTTACGCAGGGGCCATGATAATCTCTGTATCGTTCCAATTTTAGTATATGTGCTGTCGAAGTGAGCACCAATTACCTCTTTTAAAATGAACATATACAGCAATTAGGGTGGTACCACAATTGTAGGTTCAGAAGAAAATACACTAATGGTAATGCTTTTTAAAACTACTTTTTTTATTTTTGTTTTTTAATCAACGGACTTTATTTTGTAGAGCAATTTTAAGTTCACAAAAAATTAAGCTGAAGTTACAGAGGTTTCTCATATAGTCCATGCCTTCAAATATAGATTTCTCATTCTCATGTCATGTCATTACACATTTGTCCAAACCCATAGAATAGACAATACCAACAGTGAACCCTAATGTTAACTATGGACTTTGGGTGATAATGAGGTATCAATGTACGTAGGCTTATCAATTGTAACAAATACACAACTCTGGTGTAGGATCTTGATAATAACGACATTTTAAAAATTAAATAAGATTACTTAATTTACCAATTTATTGCCTCTCAACTTCATATAAACCCTTTGTTGTCCTGCTTTTGGTTTATGATGGTTTCTCTGGTATGATATAAAACTTTGTCAGCGAGGACACTGGAGGGAACTTGGGGAAGGAAGGGGCTTTCCTTCCTGGACCCAGTATGTGTTTGTATCCAACCTGTGCGGTAGCCAGTAGTGCCTGGCACCCCATGAAGGGCACTCTCCCCTGACTTCCAGAAGGAGGTTTCTCAGTGTAGCTGTCCTGCTAACAGATCCAAATGAGTTTCATGTGGCTACATCTCCATGGATGGCTTCCCCCTAGAACCTGAGAGGGCAGATTCTCAGCGGTTCCTGGTAGCATGAACCTCAGTAGCCTTCTCTATCCACTGCGCGATTGCCGTGCCCTCTATAATGGGTTCTGAATCCTCAGTTCTGGGGGACAGGTCCAATTTCAGATTTGTTCCTTGTTCCTTCTTTGGGTGCTCTATTTCAGCCTTAGGGGTAGACTATGCAATTCACATATTTTTAGAGTTATCTTCACTTCTTAGTATTGAAAACTCATTACTCCAATCCTCTGTTATAGTTCATACATTTTACTGAATGCATTCAGCCTCCTGTGTTGATCTTGTCTGATATAATTAGGAAAGCTAGTCCTATGACAGCAATCAAAAAAGTTCCCCACTTCCTTTGTGAAATGTAAGAGGCAATGGAGGAAAACAGGGGCATTTGTGGCATCCTCCTGTCATTTTTGAGATCTATGATTAATGGTCAAAATCAGGTGTTGTGAAAATTTGATGAGAGTAAATATTGTACAAGTCAAACAAGACAACATTAAATTGTTCATGAATTAAAATATTGCATGTATGAAAATGCCAAGAATTCATGGGAATGGAATTAGTGTGGGTGTTTAAAAAACCCAGTCATTGTTATACTTTGATAATTTTCTCTTTTTTTTTCAGCATCAGATAAAGAAAAGCCTGTAGAGTTCCTCTAAAAATTATTTTTCTTCTCCTACACTTTACTCTTTATACTTTTAGAAAGGAATATTCACATTCTATACAAGAAAAATGTTTCATTTTGATAGAAAATTACTGTTTTCTACATGACTTAATAGAGATATATTTTTTAGATAAGTGTACTAGCTGCTCTGTACCCCTAGTCCAGATGGAATCTTTGGAAACACTTTGTAAAGTATATGATTATCTAACCACTATCCTCTATACTGGAGATTAATATAATGTTGAATGTAAATTATAATTTAAAAAATTTAAAGCTATAGTTCTGTAAATTAAATTAGATGTAAGGCAGCATTTTCCTGAAATTTCAATAGGAATGTAACACCAAAAATATTATGGCATTAATTTCCTTTTTTTCAAACTAGCACTTGACTTAAGAGAAGAAGAAAGATATGTCAATTTTGAAGTCAGATATATAATATAGGAAAAGTATTATTTTCTATTCAGTTACCATTATTCTTTTTTATTATATGTATAAATTCAATAGAACTTAGCAAAATCACTAGTTGTAGATTTGAAATGTATATTTTATGAATATTTAGAATATATGTTTTTCTTTAACTAGAAAATAATCTATATTAGTTTTATCAGCACTGTTTGCTTTCCACATTTTTGTAACTGTCAAAACACATTTTACTTCAGTTCAATTTCATATATTTCTAAAACTATTATTGAAATCCAGTTTTAGGGGTTTTGTTTGTTTATTTATTTTTTTCTTAATTCCTTTATTTTTTTCATCCAACCTCCCAGTGCTTTGCCTCACTGAGAGCTGTCTATATGTTTTCTATTTCTCTGTATCCGTTTCTATTTTGTTAGTTTCCTTGTGAGGAGGTAGATGAATTTCAAATGGGGATAAAAGGTGATGAATAAAGATTTGACTCTGGGTGGTGAACAAAATATACTACACAGATGATATATTATAAAATCATGGACATAAAACCTATATAATTTGATTAACCAATGTTTCCCCCCAAAATTCAATAACTTTTATAAAAAAGAAATCCAACTTTGGAGAACTTAAAAATATACTATATTAGCTACTAAAAAGTAGAGAATTATAGCATGTTTTCCTTTCAATGACTTGTGTTTTCATAGGTCTTTTTGCATTATGGATGGTATTTATTTATATTCTTATTTTTTTATATTTTGGATCAACTGCCTTTGAAGGTCTTCAAGGTTTTCTTTAGATTTTTTTTCTATTTAGGACTAAATTTTCTATCAAGAACATTATATAAATTCAGATAAATCTTAATTGACTTTAATCAGAACTGTATATAGGTAGCAGAGGGTTAAATGCAAGGAAATTTTGACAGTAGAAGTAGCTGTATATGAAGTTCATAGGTGAGCATTTTGACTTTAAATTACAGAATTTTTCTTTTTAAATTTTCAAATATCATACATATTGTGTAGATTTTCATTTCTTTTACACGCAGTATTATTTTTTCCTAAATTTGTTTTTCTCCCATAAAGGATACCGAAGTATGTCTTCAACTTAGTTCTACTGTAACTATTTTACTTTATTAATTGAAACCAATAAGAAAAGTTGATGCACGAAGGCATGTGCAATTCTAGGAAGCTGCTTCAAGTCAAATTACTGGGTGAGAATGAGGAAAGGGAAGTCTTCAACTAACTGTAAATCTCAATATCTTTGACATATTATTGTTGAGATAAATTATTTTTGTATACCATTCCACATTAAATGGCAATTAGTGATTCACATCAGGTACTTGCAGAATAAATGAAAATCGTCCACATTTTGCTACATCATTTAAAAAAAATAAAATGCTAGGCCATACCCTAAATTCAAGCTTTCAAGGGTATTAAGCTTTAAGACTATTTTAAACTGGCAAAGTATGAAAGTGGCTTGTTTAACATCTAAAGTTTAAGTCAACTGCAAAAGTGTGACGGAGAGTTTGCACCACATACATGAAAATAATTCCTGGCAAACAGCAATGAAGATCCACCGGCCTGCTCTCTGTCCCTTATAACAACTTCTTTCTTCCTTCCTGGTATCACTCTGTACCTCTTGCGTTTGTCATTAACAAAGCCATCCCATCACAAACTTCTAAATTGTGAACTATTGCACTGCATCTACAACAGTAACACCAATGTTATTCTTTATAAACTCAATCATTCCAAGAACAGCAATGGACAGAAATAAGAATGATATATACACATTTTTATATGATAGTAATAAAATGATTAGTTAGTTAAACTAACTCAGTGTGCTGGCTGAAGGCCTATCAGGCAGGAGATAACACATGTAGTCCAGACAAGAAAAAAATATGCATAAGGTAGTAGTACTTCTAAGAATACATAACTGGGGACAGCTTTATTTATTTATTTTTATTTTTTGTTGCTGTAATTTGGATTGACTCCAACTCTTCTAGAAGAAAGCATTTGCAATATGTGGCAGAAAATATAAAACAGTTTGAACATTTTTTCTCTTTTAACTGAAGAAAGCTCATGAAAATGTTCCGTTCAGTTATATATTTGAATCTGTTTTATAAAAGTTCTTTTATAAGAAGAGAATCATTGTGAGTCAAGGTGTTAATATATACATACCTTTATATCTGCTTTTTAAAAAACTTTTGAAGCTTGTTGGCAAATCATGGTTTGTTGAAGTGGCTGAATCCACTGAGTCCAAAGTAAACGAAAAGTTATTTATGTTCCAGAGGACCCTTACAGCTTGTGTAGCAGGATCACTGAGAAAACAAATTTAACTCAATTTTTATTTCAGCTTTCAGGATTACCTTTAATGCAAAATCTGTATTCATATAGAATAACATAAATATGTGTTTCACACAGTAAAGCCATTCTCTTTTTTACGTAAAATAATTTCACTCACAGGAAAAAATGCAGGCTACAAACTTGCCTAGCTTTCATCTCTATTTATAACCATTTCTTTTGAGAGCTCATTTTTCTTTATAACTTGCTAAAAACAAACAGCAACACAACATTGAAAATCAATACCTATAAAATGTCTACCAAGTGTATAAGACAAAAAAGTAGGACTTAACCATATATAATAGGTGAAATGTAGGGGAACCCTGAACTTACACATTTTTTTTTTTTAGGTTAACCCTATGGAAATCTATTAGAAACACAGAATAATTGATACATGGTATCTCCACATACCAGTTCTAGGAATGCATTGGCGAACAAGCTTTTAGGGAAAAATAAAATCCTTTTTATTTTTATGAAAATTGCTATAAAGTAAGGCAATTTAAATTGTTAGTAAATTCAAAACGAAAGAGTCTGGGTTGGACTTGCATTGAAAGTTTCCCAAAAGATGGGAGAAGTATTTCTTGTATATGGAATAAATACTGAACCAGTAATGGAAAAATGAAAAAAACGGTCTGTGTTACACTGAACCTAAGAGTGGAACAAACCTCTGTCTTACCTGGTTCTTTTTTTTTCCTGTTTGTATGTTTATTAAACATACATGTGTGAACTGTACCCTTCACTTTAATCTGGGAAGTTTTCATCAGTATGATCATGGTCTTGTGAATCTGTATCGATATATGTTTGTGTCTGTAATGCTATAAAGTAAAAAAGGACCAAACCAGTGATTAAAAAAAAAATCAGTGGCAGTCCCCTTATTAGTGATGTTTTTGGAGTCAATTATAAGTACTTCAAACATTAAACATTAGTAAACAGTTACCTGCCTAAAGTTATCCTATATACCCTTTCTCAAACCTAGAAACAAAATAGTAAAACTCAAACAAAAAATAAAAACACAGTTTAAGAACTCTTTTTATTTGCTTATCATAAATCTTTAATTATTAAAGTAGACGATAAAATAAACAAAATGAGTCATTGTACAAGTTGTCCAACTCCATTCAGTTCCCAGGCAAGACAAACGGGGCTGGGCTGAACGTGCAGTAACTGAGGTTGCCACTGGGTGGCAATGACAGCTTTCGTCTCTAAAATGCTCAGGGTGTCCTAGCTGGTTAGTGTCATAACCACTGGCATTGACTTTTTCAGGACATCAAAGTGTAAAAACACACTGGGTGACTCTTCAACAGTTCACATTCATTTTGAATCTCTTGCCTCTGGCCCACCGCATTCAAAGGCAGCCAGTGAAACTTCCTTACCTGCAATCACTTTTTAGGAACTTGAAGATGTTCCATACAATGAATGCCAAGTTCACAGAAGGTTAAAAAAAAGCAGAAAATAAGGCAGGGAGAGGAAAATTCATAAAGGGGATCAGGTTCCTTTCAGTCACCGAATGACACTAAATTTCCAGGAGATCATAATTTTAAGAATATATATTTTTAGTTTAATTGCTTTCTGCCACATAGGAAAAATCTTCCTCTTTCTCTTCAGCATTTTGCGGTCTAAATTACTTCTTTTCATAACCTGCATGCATACACACACACAGACTCCAATAGGCATACCTGTTTCAAATAATTGTTTGTAGCTGGGACAATTAACTGATGACAGTTTAATTTTCCAGAGTGAATTGGTTTTAAATTGACAAAGAAAAACTTTGAAAATAATTTTAGGTATAGTTAGGCTTGTAACATTGCTAGACGAAAAAAGTTTTATAGAGTTAAAATATGTAAATACCTGAATTTTTATCAATTCAAATATTAATGATAATTATGAAGGAGTTAGATATTATAGTTTTAAACAATGAGTTCATCTGTTTTTCATGGAAGGAGGGATTTAAATGCATTTACTTGAGTAAGGGCCATTGATACTGAATAGCTTGCTAGGTTATACAGATGGGAAAACCTCAAATTATTATATTGATAAGTGGGGTAAGCTGATTATAAATATGTGGAATAAATTGATTCAGGTAAATTAAATTACCCTTATTTCAGAGAATCTATCTATTCATTCCTATGTATTCTTATTTTTAATTATAAAAACCTTTGTCTATATCATGTTTTATTTACAGAAAATGAAACTAAATATAATTTTAAATTTATATTTTGTTTGACTTCCATAAGCAGTCCATCTATATAGACTACATACAACTTTATACAGTACATAGCAATGAGACAAACTAAATCAATTTAACACACTTTTGACAAAGTACTCTTAAGAACCATGAAAGAATAGGGTACTTACCTTCTCACAGTTCTGATAGATTCTCACATAAAAATATTGCATAATCAGTAGCATTTAAAAACAAGCTGAACAAATTTACTCTGTGCTTTCAGGTAACCAGACTGAGTGAAATCACTGGTTTTTGAAACTTGTTTCTGCTTCCTGACATGTCCAGATCTAAATTAGGAGAGTCAAAGTACTTGAAATGTACTTTAATTTTCCATTTATTTTAAAGTGGAAATTGTAGTGACTAAACTTTGTTTGCAAGAAGTTACATTTGCAATGTTGTAAATACATATGTATTTTTATGCATAAACAGATAATATATATTGAATTATTGATCAAAAACCTTGAATAATTTCTTAGTCTTCCACTTTATATTTTATATTCTGAAGCCTTAACTTTCAACTTCAATTATTTAGGATGAGTTTAGCCAAAGGCTTTTACATAAAATTTTAAGGAATAAGGAATGAAAAGTGAAATTAATGATGACAAATTATATGTTAGGTCTATTTACCTTACATCTGAGAAGTAATTTTAAAATTTATTAAATAAACATTTACATCCAGATCCCAATAGAAATACATATCAGTATTATAGAAATATTATGGGCAAAAAATTCTTCCTAATTTTTTAAAAACTTGGCAAGGTCTTTAAAAAAAGACAAAAAGATTGAGGTATTTTGGATTTGTGTATATTCACATGCATACATACATGTAAACAGGGACACATAATTTGGAGCAGGGCTTGGTAACTTTGTAGCTTGCTATTGGAAATCCAGAGATGTTGTATAAAACATACCTTGAATTCTGTTTGGATGGCATTCTTCTATGACTTGTAGGTATGGCAATTAATCTACAACAATGAATGTCAATTGCACAGCATAAGATTTTTTTTAAGATTGTATTTATTACTTTTAGAGAGAGGGGTAGGGAGAGAGGCAGAGTGGGAGAGAGACATCAATGTATGTCTTTCACCTGTCTCCAGCCATGAATCTGGCTGGAGACCTGGCTTGCAACCTGATTATGTGCCCTGGCTGGGGAATTGAAACATAAGATATTTAAGGAGTAGGATATTAAAAAACTTATGACTAAATGGGGTTGTTGCTTGTCCTTCAAACCTCCACCTCCTTCAAAAGAAGATTGAACAGAAAGAAGCCCTTATGTTTTTAAAGGCCTTAAAAATAAACGCAAATAAATGCAATGCTCACTTCAGCAGCACGTATTCTACAATTAGAATGACACAGTGGCCATTAACATGGTCCCTGGGCAAGGATATCATATACATTCATTAAGTATCTCATATTTTTAAACATGATGAGATTTTTTAAAGGGTTCAGATTCTTTCTCTATCCTACAAGTTTTATTATAGACAAAAAGAACACCTCTTGAAACTTGTCATATCTGTGAGTATTTTTTCACCAAGCCTGTGTGTGGTGAATATATGCAATTTAAAACAAAAATAATTATGAGATCATAAACTTTGACTTATGAGTTTTAGAAATAAATGATAGATGATAGGTGGATAAATAATCTTAGTTGCAAAGGAGAAGTAAAGAAGAAAAGTGAATCAGATTTTTTATTGAAAAAAAAAAAGATTTTATCCATATAATAAAATTCTTAGACTCAGGACTCTAAACTATAGGTAAATTTAATATCTTTATTATAAGAACTTGATAAAGGTAGTCATTTTTCAGTTAAAGTTGTATAATTCTATGAAATAGTTTCAAAGAACCTATTTAGTGAAAAAGATGGATATATATATATATATATATATATATATTTTTTTTTTTTTTATTTTCCTACTCTAAACTGTAGAGAGAAAAGAGAAAGATCACTAACACTCATTGAAAGTTATCTGGCACCTGGTATTAGGCACTTTACATATGTATTATTTATTGGGTTTTAGAGAAGTTCCTAAGCTACTAAAACCAGATATTTGCAATATCTCCAAATCACTGTTGAATTTATGACAATTGTAATGTTTGAATTAGTAATCAAATATAGAAACTTAATATTTTCTAAAACAAAGTGTATATTAGTTTTACTAGGGAAAAAATGAATGCAGACTGTGTTTTGCCAAATCTTCTTATCCTGGGCCCAGTTTGTATTGCAATGGCACTAGTTAGTTGCCAGCAAGGTAATTGTAATATGTAATGTTTTAGAAAAGTTTTTAAGAATATAGAAGAAAGTTGAGGGTGTATTTTTACTATTATGAGAATACTTTTTACTGTTGTGTATTATTTAAATATGAATAAATAAAAGAAAAAATTCAAACTCTGATGCAAGTAACTGATAAAAATCAAGCAAAATATTAAAGTAATTAATATTAGGAAAACTGATAGGTAACCATGCATGTAGTGATTTTATATATGTCAGCTTATTTTCTTCTTTCCCAGCCTTCATGGTTTTCCCTAGGCATTGCCAAAGGGAATGTCTCAGTCCAGTAAAACTATAAGCTCCCTAATTTACCTCTGTGCTTAGTTTGCCTTCTTAACACTTATTTGCCCTGCTAAATATTTGTTCTCAGCTCTTTTCTCATTCTCTGTGTTGAACCAGCCTTTCTTAAAGTCAAATCTACTTTCTCTCTAGGTCTCAGAACTACATAACTAAAAATGTTTTAACTGAGGTAATTGAACGTTTCAAGGTATCCTGTCATGATTATTTTATGTTATTTCAACTTTTAAAACATTCTATTTATTTTTATTTATTTTTAATTAAATTTATTGGGGTGACATTGGTTAATAAAATCACATAGGTTGTGGTTTTAATGTTCATCTGACACTGTCATGATTTTAAGAAGAGTCAACAATTCAGACAGGAGCTCAGATAGAAAAGAAGTGCCAAATGGAAAGCCCAGGTTCATGACTCCATTTTCTTCTATCACTTGTAAGTTAATACTCACTGATAAAAGACTAAAATGCCAGGAAGCACATTGGGCAGCTGAGACAATGGAATGAACTACCAGAAGGTTGGCAACAGAAGGATAATTGCAAATACAGGTGCTATGTGACTGAAAGTAAATATCACAATGTATGCCTAATGTTTTTCCACTCTGTGTTCTTATGCATAAGACAATTAAATAAGACTAAAACACCAACAGAAGGGTAATGAAAACAATAATTCCAAATACTTACTAAGTTCCGGGCAAATGTACTCTTTTGAAGCAAAAATGACCTTGTATAATGACTTAGATGGACAATTTTTTAAAAGATTTTATTTATTGTTTTTAGAGAGTAGGGAGAGAGGCAGGGATGGAGAGAGACATCATGTATGGTTGCCTTTCACCTGCCTCCAGCTACGGATCTGGCTGGAGACCTGGCTTGCAACCTGGTTATGTGCCCTGGCTGGGGAATCCAACCAGTGACCTTTGGGTTCCCAGGCTGGCGCCTTATCCACTGTGCCACTGGCCAGGGTGGCAATTTTAGATTCTATATTTCACACAAACCAACAACATTTTAATACAATTGAGACAGTATTAAGAAGTAGAAAGGAAGAAACAGAAAATTTTATAGAGTGAGAATAAGATCTGGTTTAATACAAAATGTAATGTATTAAAAGTCAGAGCAAGTTGAATCTATTCAGTTTGGGTGGCCTTTTCCTCTAATTATTCATTGTATTTTACTAGTTACCTAAAGACATAATATTTGAGCTTCATATATAATCACAACCTAAGTTTATATTTGTAAGGATTAAATATATTGCTACTTAGCCTATTGTATAGAATGACAAACTCAAGATTGCATCAGCATTTCTTCTGTATTGACATTACTTAGGGCAGCCTCCAGATCTTTCTGATCACTTAATTTTAAGTGAACGCATCCTCATTTTTCCTCCTAGCCTTCTGGTCTAACATATTAGACTGTTTAAACAGATGAATCCAGACAAATCTTTTTCTTAATCAAGCAGATATTTTAATAATGTCATCTCATAGTAACTTAGGGGAGAAAGAAATACTTGATTTTAGCCATCTGTGTATTAAAAAAATATGAGAAAGGCATATTAGATATTTCAGAAGCTAAGAAAGCAGAATCGGTATGAAGGGTCTACTTCTCTAGTTTAGGCCATGGTCTTTATTCTTTTGAGACAGTACTTTAATTCTTGAATATTGTGATGTACTTCCTACAATCAGCCTCATTCTATAGTAGGTCCTCCAAATGAGGTTTGGTTCATTGTGGTTTCATTGTAATATTGATGAGATGCTGTGGAAAATTGACTCTTGTTTATATCATTGCCTATGGTAAAATTGGTTTCATTCCACAACTTTTTTCTTAAAGTCACAGAACCGATCAACGATTAAGTGAAGACTTATAATTATTTCTGTTTTGTTCATATTTCACATTTCCATACCCTATTACTAAACCCTAATGAGGACTATTTTAGGGCGAGATATCTGTTTAGTTTCAGTTTTATACATGTTAATTTCTAATACAATGTCTTATATACATATATTTAGCATGCAACAAGTAGTTATTGATGTACCATATACTAGACACTGTGCTTATCCAAGAGGATATAAACAAGTACAATGTAGGAAAAATGTCTGCTCACATTGCATATTCTATATTCTAGAGAACAGTATGCATGGATTAAGCATTTAGATTTTCTAACTAGACCTTAGTTCAAACCCTGATTCAACTTCTATGATTTACATGATCATGTAATTTATTTCTGTTTCAGATTACCAGTGAAAAGATGGATAGCATTTACCTAAGAGATTCATTACAAACACCAAATTGAATTATTAAAGTAAACCTTTTGATATGATCCTAAGATATATGAAGGTTATAAGAAATGGAAGTTATATATTATTTAATGTTTGTTTGTGTCATTTTTTCCCCTATTGACACATTGTTATGACCACATGTTTAGGCAGAGATGA
This sequence comes from Noctilio leporinus, assembly GCA_004026585.1. NCBI lineage: Eukaryota > Metazoa > Chordata > Mammalia > Chiroptera > Noctilionidae > Noctilio > Noctilio leporinus. The sequence goes on from PVIW01005107.1 coordinate 101,201, forward strand.
TACAGGACCATTAGGTAAAATATTTATGTCATGTTGCTTGTTGTCTTATCAATGAACACTACACCATGTATCTACTCATTGATTTTGGCAAGAGAAACTTATAGATTTCTTCTTGGGGAACACTTCAATATTTAATTTTGCACCTTGTGAATTTTGCTGTGTTCATGTTTAAACAATTCTGTGACTATTCCAGGAACAGAAATACTGTCAGTAACCTTTTCATCTCTTCCAAAAATATATTTATTTATGAAGTTTAATTCTTATTTTACTTTAAATTTATTAATTTTAAGTGTAAGATAAGGATCCAATTTAAGAATTATTTCTAAGAAGTCAATTATCCCAAAAATATTCAACTTCATAACATATTCATGATTATATACAGTAAAATTTATATCTATTAGGAAAATAATTATATTGTTACTGATATTACTCATTGTATTACTTATGTTATTAGCATATGTACTATAGACCTAACTTACTTCTATCAATATAAACACCTGTATTTCTTTTGATTAAGCAACTATATTTTAGTTCACAAACCAGTGCTAAATCCACTAAGCCACACCAGCCAGGGCTTATATTTTAAACTAATATCAATACATAACAGAGCAATTTCAAATTCATGATATGAATTTATTTTGTTATAGTATTCTTTATTTTGTTATAATATTCATCTCTACCTTGCTGATGTGCATCTTCAAGTAAAAATTTCAAGAAATGTGTCTATGGGAAGTTTATGTTCTCGATCCTGCAGATCTAAGCATGGAAGTCATTCTGTTTCCTTAAAATATTAACTGCTTTGGTCAAATTGTTCTCTGACCACAATATTTTTTTTTTCTTAAAACTGGTGTGATCTGCTTGCTTCAGCAGCACATATACTAAAATTGGAACAATACAGAGATTAGCATGGCCCCTGTGCAAGGATGACACGCAAATTCGTGAAGAATTCCATATTTTTTAAATCCTTTGGAGTAAGGAGAAAAAGGAGAAGAAAAAAAAAAACTGATCTGACATTTTTTGTTTCCTTTGCCCAAACACTTGTGGGTTTGTTTTCTTGAAATTTGAAATTCAAACATGTTGTCAAGCTTATTTTAAGTCAGTTCATTTTCGTATGTGTTGCAGGATTTAGAGAACCCTTTTGACTTGTATATTCAGGTACTGTCTCTTGTTTGTTTTTGCTAAACTCAGGGAAAGTATTCTCTCTCTTTTTTATTTTTTAAAGATTTTATTTCATTATTTTTTAGAAAGAGGGGTAGGGAGAGAGGCAGAGAGGGAGAGAGACATCAATGTATGGTTGCTTTTCACCTTCCTCTAGCTGGGGACCTGGCTGGAGACCTGGCTTGCAACCTGGTTATGTGTCCTGGCTGGGGAATCGACCAGCGACTATTGGGTTCGCAGGCCGGTGCCTTTATCCACTGTGCTACCAGCCAGGGCCTAACTTTAATTTTTTAATGTGGTATCTCTTTCTTTCTTATATTCTTTTTATATCTTTGCCAGCAACATTAATGAAACATTTTCTCTATTCTCTTATTTTCCCAATTTTATATTGATTTGACATATTTATGACAAATACTATTTTTTAAGTGGAAAACTGCATCCACTGGCTTAAGGTCAATGTTGCTTTTTAAAAGTTCTTGAATAAAGTAGAATCTAATTGCAAAAGGCATCATTTCCTTTGATATTACTTTCTGTCTTAATTATTCAAGAACCTTTCATTTTATCTGCTCTCCCCAATGATAGGTATCTTCCCCAGCCAAACTCTAGGATTAAGCAAACATTTAAATTGCTCAGTTCCACAAAAGTTAGGCAAAGTATTATCCTGTATCTCTTGTCCTTCAAACCAAATATTAGGAAGTGAATTGGTTCTTAGATAAATTGAAACATTCTGTAAATTCTCAGACTAGATTATTTTCAAGATTTTACAGTAGTGGACTAATTTCTGTTTCCTCCCCCATGTCTGCAGATGCAATGCTCCTTTCACCCACCAATTTTCAGTGGGCGAAATAAAGTGGTGACTTCAGAAAGGGGAGACAGGTAATGACAAGGCTTGGAGAGCGTAGTCCTGGCCAACTCTGAAATGAGAACTAAGAGTTAGGACTAAACTCAAATGTTTTCATTGATGCCTTTATTGGGTTGTATTTTGCTGGATAAAATCTGTGTATTATAGGCTTCTTACTTCAGATATTCGGACATACATTAGCCTCTGACTGTTTTTTAACTGACCTATATAATCTTTCAGCCCTTCGACTCAAAAACATTTTACCAGTATTCTTGGTTTTGTCTGCTGTTATAAAAAAAGTTCTCTATTATTTTGGGTATATTAAGAATTTGGCAGCAGTTGGTAGGTATCAGAAGGAAGTTACACCTTTACTTTCTACCATGGATTTCAAAGTCTTTAATAATAGTTGGCAATGATCTTTACTGCCTATTGATACATTTGCCTGAATAATTAAGATTTATCATGATATTAATACCCAAATAATGAAAAATTTAATGCGATCCCCTTTCAGAAAATTTTACATGAATTGAATAGCTGATGTTATACCTTTAAAAAACTGTGAACATATTTTTTCTTGAACTTTGGAGAAGTGTAACTTGCAGGAAAAGTGGACCTTTGTTTTAAAATTCATATTTTTATAATATGGAACAAATTTTGTGCAACTTTATAGAAAAATATGAAATTCCAATTTAGAATTCCATCATGAAACTACACCATTCTAATTTCTCCATGCCACGGTTTGTTAATATTCCACAAAGTCCCAGGATGCAACTATAAGACTGCATTCAAATCTATGAACATGAGGCAATCATGCTCAGCAGAGTATAACAATAATTATAATAGAGATTAAGTAAAAATAATTAGAAAAAGTTCATCTAGTTTTGATGTATTAATTATTCTGACCCTGTTCTATTCAGAGTCTAATTATCTGGTTCAGTGAAAATGCCAAGATTTCTACGACTCATAAAAATTACATTCAAGTAATTATGTCAGCAAACTAAACAGTATTCATTTACCATGCCTTTTTATGCACACATTTGAATATGCTTTTTTAACTGTTTTTGCTCTTTGTTCCTATTCATGGGAAATAATACCTGTAGAGAAATTTGAAAGTCAGTTGCACTCCGAGCGTCATGTGCAATTCTTGCTGATATTCTTCTTTTGTAAAACTGCTGTAAGTCTCATATAACCTTTGTTTAAAAAACATGAATTAAAGTTCACTCTTCAGTTGTTTCAAAGAAATCTTTAAAACCTGTAGCTGTAGTTTTTTTTTTTTTTTTTTTAAGTTTAAAGCGGTAACACAAAGCATCTTAGAAAGTTTCTTACCTTGGGTAGCTCAGAAGCTAACTAAGTTAAGTCTCTGTAGTTATTTCTGCTACCCATATTTTCTTAGAGACATATTCTGGCATTCTACAAAAGAGTCTGTATTAAAGGAAAAAGTGTGTATATACTATCTTAAACTCATCAGTAAAGTGATAACTTTACTCAAGATCCCAAATCACTCATCTTTTTTAAGCCATGAGAATTTTTTTTTATTATTATGGCACAGTTAGAAATTTCTTAATGCTATCAGCTAAGTAGCTTCATACAATAAACACACAGAGTTGTGCTGGTGAGAAAATTAATATTGATTACATTCCTTATAATAATCTTTTTTACTATTTTAGTGAAATATTTGGTGGGCATTTTAAGCAAAATTTGTTGCTTGAAGTATTTTCCTCATACAGAAAGATGGACACAAAATTAGTTGGAATATATAGCCTTCAATTATATTCACACTGAGAAAAATATATTAACAGCTAAGGCTTCAACTATTTCTTTGGTGTTCTAATAGTAAGATCTATCTATACATATAAATACATACATAGCCTAATTATTAGAAGAGAAATATGTCTTCCTTGGTTCCTAGGTTATCTTTCAGACACCATAAACTATTTCCAAACTTTATCCAAGATAGGGATGGACAGAAGAACCAAGGAGTGATAGTAAGTGAATGGTGTTGAAATGAGACAAAGATGAGAAGGAAGTTGGAAATTTTACCTAAAATGCACCTACAACCAAGGCAATGGGGAAGTTTACATCATGGGTGTCATGACTCCATATTCATTGAACACAAATTCCACCCAGATAAAATTGAAGTGAAGCTCTGAATAGAGCTTGTGGTGCCTATGGATGGTTCTGATGACCTGATTCCTTTGTGTTTTATATATGCATAGACATTACCCTGCAGGAAACTCCTGAAAGCATCTGTTCTTGGTCTGCACTTTTGAACATACATTGGAGGCATTGGTCAAACATAATGAAGTATCCTGAGAAACAATAGAACTTTACAGAAAATATGTCCTTTGAATTTGTCAATTGTATTCAGTACTTCAACATGTCCTAAGATGTCGGACTTTGGAAATCAAGCAATAACATTGTATACCACATGAAGCAGTTGTACCCAGACTTTATGCAGAATGAGAACTTTTTTTTCACACATTCCTATAATAACATACACGCAGAGGACATCACTTCCCACCCTCAAAATATCTGATGGTATGGAGTGACTAACTTTTGTGTTTTAAAACAGAATGAATGCTCATTTTGACACCTGTAAAACAGAATGAATGCTCATTTTGACGCCTCTTTGGGCATTTATTTCCTACTGCTGAGATATAGGAAATAACATAGTAATAGAAATGTGTGTTTACGAGTCACCATCTAAAAACATGATCCTATCAGGTAAGGTTGGGAACAGAATTTGACAGTGGCTTCGGTGGGAGAGCGGGAGTTAGCTCACCTCACCTGGTTTGGGTAACCAGTCTTGTCACGTGATGTACTCTTCTCATTCCTCATCCCACTGAGATGAAAAAAATTTCCCTTTGGGGTACTCCCCCTGGCACCTCAATTAATTGCTCAGCTGATGTACCCCATTCCTGCTGGAAATCTCATGGCAGTTTCTGCTGGTGCTGGGATTTCAGCTCTAGAACTTCTCCCTACACTTATAATTTGTCAATAGTGTTCCTAGTCTGTCAATGCCTCTCTGCCCCACTGGAACTTGACCTAAAGGGTTAGAACTCTTCTCAGGGACCTGCTCAAACCTTAGTTCTAGATGTGTCCCTTTGGTCCTCTTTTCTTCACTCCTGGTGAAACTATCAATCATTTTGGAACCAGAAACATTGTTGTAAAAATCAAGTGTAATAATTAAGATTATACAGTAGAGTCAGACTACCTTTAAATCTTTTCCTTAACATAAAGAGGGAAACAGTGGTTACCAGGGGATGAGGGAGTGGGTAGCTAAGACTGATGATGTTTAAGGGTACAAACTTTCCATAAGTACTAAATATGCCATAGAGCTCTAAAGTACTGTAGATTGAATATAGGTAATAATATTGTACTCAAGTATGTAATGTGAAAATTATTGTTACAACAGCATTCATATTATAATACATAAATATATCAAAGTAGCATGCTGCTGTACACCTTAAATTTATATAATATTACATGTCAAAGTTATTTTTTTAATTTATATTTTATGATGCTCAGTGACACTTTCAATACCACAACTGCTTCCTATTTACCTTCTACTTAATGCCTATTTCACTTCCATTCTATGTGTTCTTTTGGGTAATCAAATGCACTCATAATGTGGATTTTAGAATTCTGAAATTTAGTTAAGCAATATATCATATGCAATTGCTATGCTTCCTCTTTGTCTTTCATGATTCTACATATGAGGCACTTATGAGTTTGTTCTTTAATGGTTGGGATCACATTCCATAAGACCAGTTCTTTAACATCCCATAATAGTGGGAATCAAAAGAAAGTTTTTATTGACATAATTTACTGCACTCAGGCAATAGGGAAGTGGTTTTATTTTTGAATAGATTTGCTGTTCCAAGTGTTAGAATGTGGAAGCTCTGCAGATCTCAATAATTATTGATCTACTTAGTTTGACTTAGAGGATGCTCATGGCAGGATCCATGTGAACCCATATGCATATATGTAGATTCCTGAAGAAATGTATATTCTAAAGCAAATTCATAATGGAAATGATGGAAAATAAAAAAATAATATATAAAACTCTAAATATCATTATATTTAAAAGGTGCTTTTTAAAAATTTGAAGGTAAAACATTTTAGGAATAAAAAGCCATATTAATTATTTGCAGGGAAAAATGAATTTTAATGTTTACCTACTCCATACATTGTTAAGTTTCAATAACTTCTATAAGAAAGGGAAGAAGCAAACAAGATAAAATGATTACTAACAACAACACATTTATGTTATCACAAAATTATTAGCAGAGGTAGATTTAATTTAAGTTTTTACAGATCATTATTTAAGCATAAGGTGATGATCTGACTAATTAGAAAGAGGTAATTCACTCTGCTCAGCTTTCTGGCAAGTGAGGAAAAAGCTTAAATTACTTTATATAAGACAAATGTCCTAAAAAAGTTGGGGAATTTCTAAACTTAATACATATATATATATACATGGTAACATATATCAAAAACAGCAGAGATAAGGTAACAGTAAAGGTGTAATTTGTATCCATGAAGAGAACATTATACATTTTATTACAGAACATTCTATACCAAAATCTCTGCAAGCACTGACTGTCTCTGCTTTGAACACTTGAGAAAGTGTACGTCATATTTGCATAAACACATCCACTAAAAGTCTTATCTTTGTTGTGGTCAGGATGCACCTTTTGGTATTATAATGATTAAATATATATACCTTTTAAGAAAAAGTAAAAAGTAAAGCCAAAACTTTTTTTTAAGATCCAAAGGAGAAATCTTGTTCATATTCTCATAGTAAATACTGTCTTCTTTATATGGATACATTAACATTCTAAAGATAAATGATGTTTGTCATGAAGAGATATAGGACCTTAACATTTTGAAGTCTTGAAAGCAATTACATAACAAAAAATAAAGATATCAAAAGTTTAAAAAATCCTGGCTTTATTCATTCAAGTAACTAGATAGGAGAGGGATTACACTTGGAGAGAACCAGGACTTTGTGGCTCTAAATTTTATCATGATATTCACAAAATTTTAAACTTTCAACTTTTTTAGATCTTAGATTCTTCACCTGCATCTAGTGCATATATTCATATGAATGTATGTACCAGATAACCTTTAAGCTCCCTCTACATGCTTTATTATAAAAGTATATTTACTTGGAGTATATCTTAGACACAACTTAAAAACCACATTAAAAAATTCTTTCAGTGGAAAGTGAAAAATGACTCTTTATTAAGATGCAGGTAAAATTTGTAAGCTAGTTTAACAACATTATTCTCCCTCATATCTTTCAAAAAACACATTTTAATTTCACAAAATGTTATGTCATCTTAAAATATTTTTGTGGACATTTCCTTTATGAGTGGAAAGTTTTTCCAGTAAATATGTGTAGGGGATGGGTGAACCACAGCTATCAATTTCTCTCTGAAAATAACCCTTAATTATGTCTTGCTTTCAGCTTATCTTTAGTGAGAGAGGGGTTAACTTGTTAAGCTGGAAACTGATCTGAAAGTAGAAAGTAAAGTTGTAATGCATAGAGGTTGTAGATCTTTTTCAGCTGAGAAAAAAGTAGACTGATTCCCGTTATAATGTCTATAACTTAACTAGGACTTTTAATTACATGAGGTGCCTTAATTGCTTGAATAAATTTACTCAGTTTAACTCTTCTTAGTTAATTAATTCAAAGATGCCTGGTTTTAATCTGTGATCTGTTAGAAAAGTTCTTGAATCTGGTATATTAACAAATAACTGACAAAAATATTACATAAAATAGTTGTCAGACCTTTTTTTTTGTTTGTTGTCTAGATGAACCACTGACATAATTTTTAAAAATTTATTATTTCTAGAGAGGGGGAAGGGAGAGAGGCAGAGAGAGGCAGAGAGAGAGAGAAACAACAATGTATGGTTGCCTTTCACCTGCCTCCAGCTACGGACCTGGCTGGAGACCTGGCTTGCAACCTGGTTATGTTGCCCTGGCTGGAAATCAAACCAGCGACCTTTGGGTTTGCAGGCTGGCGCCTTATCCACTATGCCACCAGCCAGGGCTTTAACATAATTTTATTATACATATATAAAAAGAATTTAAATAAATATTGCATTTGGTCTAATTTTTAAAATATTAATATGTTAAATACACATAAAAATGTTAAGTAGTAAGTACTAGTGCACACCCAAGCAAAAATCATCTAGATTTAAATAATGAAAACATTTTACCATATTTGTTTTTTTCTCCTAAGAAATTAAACAGTAAAATATCCAGTTTAAGATGTGTTATCCACACTATTTCCACCAACCCAGAGATAGCAATAATATTGAAGTTGATGTTTCTTTCCAATCCCAGTTCTTATACTTTTGTTTCATATGTATGCATACATTACATATAGTGGTTTGCATTGTTTTAAAAATTGACACAATAGAAACTATATATATTGTATGAATAGTTTCATAAATTGCTTTTTATTCCACATAACATTCTGGAGATGTATGCATGTTAAGTAACATATACATAATTCATTAGTTTTAACAGCTTTATTACATTATAAGTATATATCAGCATTTTATTCCTTCCTTTACTGATATAATTTGGTTTCTATACAAATAATGGCATTGTGAACATACTGACACATTTTTCATTGTGTATATGTGCAAATAGTTCTTTAGGTTATGGACCTAGTAATAGAATTTCTAAATCATGTATTTATATTAGATGTTATCAAACTTGTTTCTAAACTGGTTAGACAATTTCCATTCCATTGGCGGTATATGAGAGCCACTTATTAAACTTAACATCTATTTCTATGCATTTGTTTATCATCTGTCTATCATCTATCTATCATTTCTCTATGAATAAATCATGCTTCATTTTTTGGTAAATGTATATTTTCAGAAATTTAAGTTTTAAAATACTGTATATTTATATTTTACTCAATTGGTTCCCTTCTCTAAAGGAGGCTTATTGATGGAAGACTTAATAGCTTTGGGGAAATTTCTGTGTCTGGAAATGGGAGACCAACCACTTCTTTCTAAAGTCTATTAGAAAAAATGGAGAGAGATGGAAAGATTATACACAAAATATGTTTGAAGTCATTAGAGAATTACTAAAGAAATGGACTTGAGGGGTCTAGATTGGAAATACTGCAAATCCTGGGAACCATATTCCTCATGCTGCTGTTTATTTCAAGGCATTTTATGCTGCAACAACAAAGCTGATAGGTTGAGAAACTGTGTCCAAGTAACAGAGGCTAATAGACTGCAAAGAGCTTCTACAATCTCACTAATGGAGAAGTGAAAGTTGGGGTTCCCTGATGGTCAAGAGGAAGGGGCTGTCATAACATTGCAGGGGGTCGGTTGTACTGTGAAGTGCTTTCCCAAAGGAATACAGGGTGAAATAGAAATAGAGCAACAGCCCTGGCTGGTAGCACAGTGGATAAGGCGCGGGCCTGCAAACCCAAAGGTCGCAGGTTCGATTCCCCAGCCAGGGCACATAACAAGGTTGCAAACCAGGTCTCCAGTCAGGTCTGTGCCTGGAGGCAGGTGAAAAGCAACCATACATTGATGTATCTTTCCCTCTCTGCCTCTCTCCCTTCCCCTCTTTCTAAAAATAATGAAATAAAATCTTAAAAAAAAAAGAAAGAAAGAAATAGAACAATTCATTCAAGAACCTCTGTTTGAATCTTCATCTCTCACAGACTAAGTTGATTAGGGATCACTAGTGCCCATAGTCTATCTGCTTAAACGAAGTAAAAGTAAATCCTCTCTGGGAGAAGGTAACATGATCCAAACTCTCATATTCTCTTCTGAAACTTTTAACATAAAAATGTCCAATATTCACCTAAAAATAACTGAGCATAAGAGAAAACAATACCTGAATGAAAGTAGAGACAGGAGACAAAAGAAACAAACACACAGGAATCCAGATAATAGGGTTATCAGATACAGACAGAAAAACTACAGAAATTAATAGGTTTAAGAACTTAAGTGATAAGATGGAAAATTTAATTAACTCTGAAAATAAGCAAATGGAAATTCTAGAACTGAAAAATCAGTAGATGTAATTAACCAAAAACAAAATTTTAAAAACAAAAGAGACTAATATATATTTTTTTAGTTTTTTAAAATTTTTTATTTTTTACATATTGCTAGATTTGTTAGCAATTTTATTAAGGATTTTTAAAGTTGTACTCATGAATATACTTTTTTTTCTCCTAATATTTTATACTTATCTCATAAAATGAGTTTAAAAAGACTATACACACACACACACGTATATATATATATATATATATATATATATATATATATATATATATATACCATGAATAGATACAAGCTGAAATGAGAATGGGGTATGATACAAAAAAGTTCTGTTATACATGTAACCAGAGTCATAAGAGGACAGGAGAGAGAGCATTGCATAGGGGAACATTTGAAAAGGCAATTATAATGAATGTTCCAAAGCCAACAAATTATTTTGAGACATAAGCTTGAAAGTCACTTTACATCAAGCAGGTTTAAAGAAAAGCAGACTTAGGCACATCATAATAAAATCTAGCACAAAAATTTTGAAAATAAAAAGCAGCCAATGAGCAACTTCTGCTTTTACTTCAAATGAGGAACAATAAGATTGAAGGCTGCTTTTCAACAAAATTAATAAAGACAAGAAGACAATGGAACAGTATCTTCAAAATATGGGGCAAATACAACTACCAACCTAGAATTCTATATCTAGCCAAAGGTGTCTTCTGAAAAATAAAGATGAAATAAAGACATTTTTAGACGGAAAAAACAAAACAAACAAACAAAAAAACAAAACACTTTGTCACTGAAGGAAGCACTAAAGGCAATTCTCAGATAAAAATATAATAATAATAATAACCAAATAAAGAGGCCTACAGATACAGAAAAGAATGAAGAATATGTAAAGCAAATATGTAAGTACAACTAACAAAGAGTAATGATGTAAACTAGTAATTATAATTTATTGTGGAATTTAAATTTGGACGAAAAACTAAAATATATAAAAACCAAAGCAGAAAAAGGAGGAAGACACTAGTAGAATTAGTATTTTAGGGTCCTTGCAATCTGTAGAAATTAGTAAAGATGCAATTTTATGTTTGGACTTTTAACAGAACAAGAATGCATGTTTAAATCTCTAGAATATCCACTAATATCTTTGTGAAAGGAGGTAAAATTAGTGACTTGTTAGATGGAAAAGTAGAATAACAAAAAGCATAATTAAATGAAGTTAAGAAATTGGGGGAAGAAAGAAATAACAAAATATGAGAAAAATAGATAATAATATAGTAGATAAAAAGTTAAATAAATACAAAAATAAATTAAATATAATTGACTATCATAATTAAATGACAAAAATTTTCAGACTAGATTAAAAAAACAATTTATCCCTTATAATACAAACCTGAATAATCAAGATGTGCATAGGTTAAAAATAAAGGATAAGAACATATACAGGGTGCATGTGATCACTTGGCAAAATTTTAGTAAAATAAACAACATACCACAAAAGTGTTATATTTTGAAATAAATTTATTCTTATATATAAATACATAAACATAGTCATTATTTTTTAAATTGTTAACAAAAGTCTCCATTTGCTGCAATAATAGACTTGATTTGACTTTGGAATCTTGAGCACCCTTTAATTAACTTTTCTTTATCCATGGACATCATCATGTTTTCAATCTTAGCTTTAACAGCCTCTTTATTGGAATGAGGTTTTTATTAGCTTCTCTCTCACAAATGCTCCATACATAATAGTCTAAAGGATTTGCATCTGGTGAACTAGGCAGGAAGATTTCCTTTGAACAGAATTCAGAAACATTGATGCTGAGAAATTCTCACACCTTTTTGGTGTTATGTGCTGGTGCACCATCTTGTTGGAAGATAAAATGATGTCCATTTGTGACTTGCTTTCTTCATCCACAGTACAACTACATCTCTCAAAATGTCAGGGTAAACATTCTGGATCTTCACTGATGACCTCCTGGATTCTGTGTTCAATATCTGGACTTGTGCAATCCGTGTGTACATTATGCATTTTCCTTGTTGGTATGGTGATATCAGGATCCTCATCATATACCTTCTTCACATTGTCAACTGTAGGTAAAGGGATGTTATTGAAGTCTGCAATTTCCTTAGCAGTTTACTCTGCACGCAGTCCAGAAACTATGATTGCTTCATCTAACATTATATTCCTTTGACATGATGGTTGCTCTCAGAATTGAATACTTTATATCTGAAACAATGATGTTAAATCATAACCTTAGAAACATAGTTTTTCAAAATTAATAAGAAGCACGTGAAATAAGGAGATGTAAAGTTATTGCCAATTGATTGCGCCTACCCTGTATAATGCAAATAAAAATCAAAAGAAATCTGGTATAGCTATACTAATATCTGGACAGACTCTATTGACTGTAAACTTGAAATCATACTAGAGAGAGGAACTGTTTATCCATAATTATTATTTTATTAACAATTATAATTCATCAGGTATAATTTGTAATATATATATATATATATATATAAACACACTTATAGCCTCAAAACATGTAAAACAAAACTAAAAAGTAATTTTAAAAACCCACAATTTACTTCTTAATTGAGAATTTTTAAACTTGAATAGATTTAATTTTGTCAAATGTTTTATTTTTAAATTTTATTGAAATGGTCATATTTTCTGTTTTGAATTTATGATAAGTTGACTTATAAATATTTAAATAAAATTGTATTTTTATATTAAACCCAATTTAGCTATATTTTTTGTTCTAATATATATTAATATATATGGATTTTATATGTAGATGGGTTGGATATGATAATCTCTTATTAAGGATTTTTAAAACTGTACTCATAAGGTTTAATTTTTTATAAAAAGAATTATTACTTTTTCTTTTTCTTTTTTTTTTAAATTTTATTGTTGTTGTATTACATCCATCCCCTTTTTGCTCCCCTCTGTCCCCCTCCCCACCCACCCATTCCCCCCAAACTCAATCCCACCTGTTGTCCATGTCCATGGTTCCTTTATAATAGGTTCTTGTCTAAGCTGCTCCCCTTTCTT
>PVIW01005108.1:0-43856 GCA_004026585.1 Noctilio leporinus
TATGTTGAGGCTTAATAGTTCATATTGCTCTCGGTATAATTCAGGTGCTTGAGATTGGCAGCAATCCCTTTCCTGATGCTGCCTCTTTTTCTTGGTCAGGACTTTACAGTCTATAGTCTATATTCTAGCTGGTCTTGGCGCGTGGCAGGGCCTCTGATTGTCACAGTAGGGTTGATTCTGAGTGTCCGCCCCCAGGTAGACTGGGCCTTCCGCAGCCTGGCTGGGTTTTAGGGCTGCCAATGTTCTGGAGCCTGGCGGAGTTTCCTGCTCAGGACAGCCCCCAGCACTTCTGCAGGTCAGCCCGCAATTTCGCTGGTCTCTGTGACGACTGGCCCCACCCCTGCAGTTCCGGGAGGAGGCCGGGCCTGTCAGTCAACACTGTCCGGGGTCCGCCTACACTGTCCCGCCCTTCCGGGAGGAGCACCCCACCTCCAAGCCAATCAGCTCTCCGCAGAGTCTTTTACGCGGCCTCTGTGATGAGCCCCTCCCAGGCGTGGGCGGCACAGCCTTTGTCTCCGGCAATGGCGGGTCTCCCGCCACAAGTTCCCGGCTTGCCGGCTCCCCGGCTGGCCCTTTAGATTTTCCCGCGGAGCCTGGGGGCCTGCGTGGTTGCGCCGGGCTGGGCCTCCCCCCTCGCAGGGGCTTCCAGCCACTGTTTCCCCAGCGGCCCAGCAGCTCCGTTTTTCGGCCCCCTCGCCGCCCCGGCCGGTGCACTTCCCGCTCCCCAGCTCCGGCTTCCCGCAGGACTCTTCTCCTCCGCCGCTAGCCCCGCGCCACGAAACCTCCTCTCCCTGTTGCCGGGGTGAGTCTCTCACACAGTCCCTCCCCTGCAAGAGTTCAATTCCGCGTTCCCTATTGCGTTTGCCCTCGCCGCCCGCACTTCACTGCTGAGACTTCCAGTCGCCAGGGAGCCTGAAACTGGCCCCGGTCAAACGCGCCCCTCTGGGCAGAGCCGCCCCTGCCCAGAGCCGACCTCGGCCCGCCGGCCGGTCGGTCGGGAACGCCTCACCTACTGTCCTGCTGGCCTCCTCTGCCTCTGGGCTCTGCTCCCCTGCGTCCAGATGCTGTCCGTTCCAATCCCCAGGGTCCTGAAGACTTCTCACGCTCCTTATCCTGTCCTCTAGCCGCTTTGGCACTCGAGAACACCATCAGCACTGCTCTCTACTCTGTCGCCATCTTCCCTCCTCTGATGTTTTTCTTAAATAAGTCCTTTTAATATTTAATATTAAAAGAAATACTAATATTTCTTTAATATTAATTAAAGAGCTTCGTGATGATGAACTCCTTTAGCTTCACCTTGTTAGGAAAGCATTTTGTCTGCCTTTCCATTCTAAATGATAGCTTTGCTGGATAGAACAGTCTGTGTTGTAGATCCTCACTTTTCATCACTTTGTGTACTTCTTGCCAGTTTCTTCTTGCCTGCAAAATTTCTTTTGAGAATCAGCTGGCAGTCTTATGGTAATTCCCTTGTAAGTAACCCTCTGTTTTTCTCTTGCTGGTTTTAAGATTCTCGCTTTATCTTTAACCTTTGGCATTTTAATTATGGTATGTCTTGGTGTGGTCCTCTTTGTGTCCAGCTTGTTTGGAACTCTGTGTTTCCTGGACTTGTATCTTTTTTCCTTCACAAAATTAGGGCAGAAGAATGAAACTCAGATAGCTAACCTATCAGATGCAGAGATCAAAACACTGGTTTTAAGGATGCTTAGAGAACTGGAGTATGGCAAAAAAACAACAACAACTAATGATAATAAAGGAAGAAATAAAGGTTACATAAAGTGAAATAAAAATATACAGGGAGCCAACAATGAAGGGAAGGAAGCCAGGATTCACATCAATGATTTGGAACAAAAGGAAGAAATAAACAATCAGAACAGAAAGAAGAAACAAGAATGCAGAAACAACGGGGAGAAGCTTAGGAACTTCAGGGACAACTTTAAATGTACCAATATCCAAATCATAGGTGTTCCAGAAGGAGAAGAAGAGCAAGAAATTAAAAACTTATTTGAAAAAATAAAGAAAACTATGTATCTTTTCATTAGCACTTAAATGGCTATAGTCTCATCTTGAAAAGTGTTGAACCCTACGTTGCCCTGTAGCTATTACCCTGCCTCTCTCTCTATTTACAGCCAAATAGCATTATATAGTTTACTCACAATCTTTACTTTTTCACAAGTTAGTTATTCATCAGCTGATTTCAGCTGTATCCCCATCGTTCTAAAGAAACAGCTCTCAAACTTCCATATCGATAAATATGGTTGAGATATAAATATATCTCCATTTTATTTTCCATGATTCATCTTCCTAAACACTGTCTTGCTAGTATCCTTAAGTCATTACCCACCTTTCATCTTATATTGCTGAATTTCAAGTAAAGTTGAAACTGTTCTTTTTTTTTCTCTTCTGTCCTTATTTTATTTAGACCTGGTAACAATTTAGCCTGCCTAGAGACTTTCTTCCCTTGGTTTTGGGGCTGCCTCTTACTTTTGGTTTCCTTGTACCTCAAACCATTTTTCAGTCTTCTTTACTGGATCTTTAGGTGTTAAGTGTCTCAAGATTCTTTTTTCTCATTCTATGTGTCTTCCTAGATGATACAATGCTGTAACTTCATTTACCACATATATGTTGATAACTCCAAAATTTGTATCCTGAACTAAAGTCTTTTGTTCCAGTTTTCAGATTCTTATACCCAGCTGTATAGTTAGTTACCTTCTCTAATGGGAGATAGGCACCACAGATTCAGCATGTGTATTAATTCAGTATTTTTTCTTTGCAGACTGACCTTTCTTGCAGTGTTCCTGTCTGATTAATACCTCTCCTCAGTTAGTTCTGTCATAAATATGGGAGCCATCAAAGCTTCTGTTTTAGCCCATCCATTCTTTAAATGAGTCATGTCAGATGTGCTCCAAAATACATTCAGATTCTATCCACTTATTTCCAAATGCCTTGTTAGCCCACTTTATCCCTCTTAGATAGCTCTAATAACCTTCCAACTGATCACCTTGTATTCACTTTTGCTTATACCTAATTGATTCTCAACATGGAAGTCTTTTAAAATTTTTTTAACTTTAAAAGATTTCATCTTATATTCATTCCTCTCCTAAAAATGTTTGAGTGACTTTCTGTTGTACTTATGGTAATGTCTAAATATTTTAATGTGGCCTACATAGTCCTGAACAGTTTGACATCTCTCTCTTCAGGTTTACTTCTCTGTTGTCCTCACACTAGCCACAATGGCTTTTAGTTACTTGAATAGACCAAGCCCCTTCTTGCTTCACTGGTGGTGTACGAGCTAGCATCACCTTTGCTTGAAGTGTCCTTTATACCTCTCTGACTACTTTTATTTATTTCTTAGGCCCCAGCATAAATTTCACTGCCTTGATAAAGTATATCTGATACCTCTCAGATTTAACCTTAAGTTACTTGGACATCTTTCTGTACTGTTCTTTCTTAGAATTTACAATTGTGGTTTCTTCATCTGCCTCCCCTACTAAACTGTAGATTATGTGTCCTACTAAACTATAGATTGTGTGAAAACTATGATCTTACTCACCTTAACATCTAGGGGTTTGCCTCATAGAGTACACAATGAATATTTTTGAATGATTAATACTTTTCAAAAAACTGTAATACTGGCAAATAGTAAAACTAATTTGTTTTTGTAGCATTTCATTTAGATAGAAGAAATTCACCACCAAATAGTTTGACACCATGTCTCAAGATTCGAAATATGTTTGATCCAGTTATGTAAGTATTATGATCAGGAATATCTATTTGGAATACTTACTTGGAATATTTGGCTGAAAAATCAATATTATGCTGAAAGACACAGATGTAAAATGATTTATGAAACTGTTATAAATATTTGTACTCACTGTGAATCTCTATAGCTTGAGTGAAATTAAATGACACCCAGGATAGAAATAGTACTCTTTATTGGATGTATAAGTCATATTTGCCAACATTCATTGTCTCAACAGGCAGGAGAGATTTTAAAAATTGCTATTTTAAAGTTTCTAATCTTCTTCTAAAAATTCTCTACAAAGATGTTATGTATCTTCTCTTGTACAGCCCTGTTTTTCCGTGTAATATTTAAGAACGTTTGCTGTCCATTTGATATTTGAGAAACATTTTTTGTCTATATAATTACTGTAGCACATGCATCCAGAAAATAGCAAAGTCTAAACTTAGTGCATTAGAATCCGTTATGTTTCACATATAAGCTATGATATTCTTACAATTTGCTTCTTGGAGGCAACCACTTACTTGTCTGTTCAATGATATGACAAATTCTGTTGTGTTTTTCTCTTTAGTCCTCATAGTAGAAATTGTTGACAATAAAATAGCCATAAGTTCTAACTAATAACTCATTTATTTCGAGGAATAATTGATATGGTGAGATTCCAAGTAAGTGACAGCACCGTCAGAAACATGGGGAAGCACTGCCAATATATACACAAACTCTGTTTTGCAGATAAAGAAACAATTAGTAAGGTGGTAATCCTTCTGTTGGGAATCTTACCCATACCTTAACGGTTAGGAAATCAGGCTGGTCCAGTATTTTATTACCATAGGTGAAGATTACCATTTAAAATGTAGCCACCTTCCTCTCCATCCCACAGTCTATAGCTCACAGATGTGCATTAGTGCAACAGGATATCTTAAAGCTTTCTTAATAGTGAGGTTTTGCAAAATGTTCTGTATTACTCTAATTTATTTGGAGAAGAGAAGCTCAGAATACACTACAGCAGGTCCTTGAATAAGGTCATTTTGTTCAATGTCATTTTGTTGTGACATTAATGAGATGTGTAGGAACTTAACTCCTCTATATATCAGTTAGCTTCTGGTAAAATTGATTGTCATACATCATTTCCCTAAAGTTGTAGTATCTATTGACAATGTTAAGTGAGGACTACTGCATTTACTAAGAATTTTCCTTCAGTTTAGGAATTTGAAAATGTCATTGAAAGTAATAACATTCAGCTTTTACCAGCCCACTCCAACTCATTAAAGTGCTTATTAACACTTGTGTGAAAAGAAAAAAGAAATGACTGTAGGTACTTAGGATTTCAAACATAAAACTAACAGCGCATTTGTGGTATTGTGGGCTAATGATTTATTGCCTCAGATCTGTGTGTTTTTACACTAGAAAGTGAGAAAGGAGCTGAGCTTCATTTTAACAATATACCTACTACTAGTGCCAAGCATTTATTTACTATTACCTTTAACAATATGTAATTTTTAAACTATACCTGCTCTAATAGTGTATACTACTATATACTTATATACTTATACTATATAAGTTTTAAGAGACAGAAACTCCTTACTGAGTAGGAATACAGTTGTTGATTTTTGTTTTCATTAATTTTTAGGGAAATAGGGGATCAGTGGCATTTGGCAATTCAAGAAGCAATTTTAGAAAAATGCAGTGATAATGATGGCATTGTTCATATTGCAGTAGACAAAAATTCACGTGAGGTAAAGTAATTTTTACTATTGAATTCTGCATTATGAATCTATTGCTTTTCAACTAAGATACTGTTTTTATTCTTTTTTCTTTACATATTACAGGGTTGCGTATATGTTAAATGTCTGTCTCCAGAATATGCTGGAAAAGCTTTTAAGGCATTGCATGGCTCTTGGTTTGATGGTAAGAAATTTGAGTATTATAAACATTTTAAAGAGATAAATTATGGCTTACTATTTAAAGTATACCAGATTTTAAATTAAAGAATTTTGTTTTTATATTTAGAGGACTAGCCTCAGATTGTTTTTGTTGTTGTTTTTTTTTTTTACCACCGTTTTAAAGTAAATTATTATAAACACATTTTAACAGATCTAAATATTATTTTTCTCTTAAACAGGGAAATTGGTTACAGTAAAATATTTACGACTAGATAGATATCACCATCGCTTTCCCCACGCTCTTACTTGCAACACTCCCTTGAAGCCATCAAATAAACATATGAACTCTATGTCTCATCTTCGTCTGCGGACTGGCCTAGCCAATTCTCAAGGAGGTTCCTGAAAAGACTTTCTTCTACTCCTAGGACTGTTATTTACAATAAGAAAATTCGAAAATTCCTGTTTGGCTTCCTATCTTCCTTTTAAAATGCTTTTTGTATGTAATATTTTTATTGAATATAGCTCTCTTTGAACGTTCCAGAAATCTTAAGGTTCCAAAGGGACTTAGCAGTGAGGCAGCAGTGCTGAGTAGATAAATAATTGTTTCATTCAGTTTTTGGATCTTATTTAAGCCAATGCATTTAAAGTTTTGCATGAGGAACATTTATTATGTATTTTCAGATGTGGTGGTGTTATTTTTGCACCAGGAAGTGTTTTGATAACCACACAAAAGCATGGTGAAGAGGCTTCTTGTATTTCCATAATTTCCTGTGAACTAATGTTGTGAATTCTTGTGTACAGTAACCTGCATAGTTCCTTACAGGCTAGTGTGGTAAAACGGTTCATTTCTCAACTTAATTTAGGTTTCTATTGCCTGTAAGAGAGTCATTTGCAACAGCTGGAATATGGGAAAACTAATTTGGGTTTAGTGGTTACATATAAGTGGATGTACATTTACTTAACTGGCTTCTGTATATATGTATAAATGCTGGTGGTGGCAGAAGTGGTCTTGTTTTGTGAGGATGTCTACATTAAAGCAGTAAAATAAGCTTATTTTATTCATAATCTAATATGTATATACGTATGTATATATGTGTGTATATACGTGTGTGTATGTGTATATATACACACACATATATACGTATGGCTGTAATATCACATAAATCAAACAGCCAAACACCTGAAAGTATTAGATACAAGTTTCAAATATCTTTTATAGGTTTTATATAAAAATGTCTTGAGTATGATTTTGTGTGAAAGTTTCAAAACCAGTTGTAATGGATTCAAATTTATGCGAGCAATAAAGTAGCAATTGGCAGATACTGGAAAAGTATTTTGTGAAAAGCTGTATTTATTATAAATACTAGGGCTATGATATAGTATCATTGGGAGTAAGTCATTTTCCCAGTCTATTTATAATTTAATAAAATGTTAGCTCCCCTGTTATATGTCAGATTTAAAAGCAGGGCACATTGTTTAGCAAATGTGTATTTGAAAAATCATACTTACAATTTTGGGTCATGAAAGTTTGCAGTATAGTTAATGCACGAGTGACCATTGCTTTGTGCCTCAATATTTACTTTGTTTCAATAAAGTTACTTTATTATGATTTTTGATTTCAGATTAAAATAGTTGTGGAGCAAAGTTTACTTGTTAACAACTGGCCTTTTTTTTTTTTTTTTTTTTAAATAATCTATTGATATATCATTGTCAATTCAAATGAATATGTGAAATGGTTGAAATTGTACCAATTTTGATTTTGTTTAAAGCTCAGTTTCTTTGTTGGTTTTTATTGTATATGTGTTGGGTTTGCAGCATGAAATTGCACAGATAATGCACGTTTTCTGGTTAAATAAACATGATGCACACTGTTCTGTAACAGAAAACCCTATTGTGCCTTACATATGTGCTTTTGTGGGCACCATGTTTATGAAGAATAAAAAATTTGTTACCCGAAGAGAATAAATTTTAAATTCTCAGTTTATGTCTCAAATGCTAAAGTGTGAAAATATAAATATATATAATATATAAAATCATTTTATGTGCATCATAGTGATTTATCTGAGCTTAGTGACCCCATCTTGTGACCTGTTGCGAGAGTGAATGTAAAAAATAGTTGTGGCATTTTAAAAGGTCGCCTTTTGATGCAGATGCATCTTTATCTTGCTTCTAAGACATTTTATGTAAACATTGTACATTTATTATTGTAATATATACTATTAAGCGGCTTATTTTACCTGAAATTGTTAAGCTGACCAGGATCCCTCCCTGCAAGACAGATGGGAATGTGTAAAATAACTAGATATTTGAGAAGTTCTGAAGTTTGTTGTAATCTGTTACTTGTCCTGTTACAAAAAAAGGAAAAAATTAAAAATTTATTAGGTTTTTTTTTTTTAAGCATCATGGCTTTTAAAAACTTTTTAAGTGCCCTGTGTCTTTATTTTTTTTACCAGTGAAAATAGGTACTTTTAAGTTTTGCGGGAGCATCTGTAGATATATGTGTCTATAAAGATGGACTAAGACCCTAAGTTAATTTTAACCACCTGTTCCTCAGCAGTTTGCTTTTAAGAAAGGTGTCTTTTTTTTTTTTTTTTTTCTTTTTCCTTTTTTCTAACTCTCAAATGTTTGGATCAGAGTGGGGCAAAAGCATAAATCCGCTGCATCACTAAAACACTTTAGCCAGACATTTTTTCCCCATAGCAAGATTTTCTCAGGAAAAAAGGAAACTATTCTTTTACACATTCTGGTTCAAAGTCCTTATCATAAACAAATAGCCAGTGGCTGGTTACTTTGAGTAGCATTGGTTTAGGTTTTTATTTACTTAATTTGCTTTTTTAAAAAAAGATTTTATTCACTATCTTTAGAGAGGGAAAAGGAGAGAGGCAGAGAGGGAAAGAAACATCAGTGTGTGGCTGGCTGCCTTTCACCTGTCTACAGCTGCAGACCTGGCTGGAGACCTGGCGTGCAACCTGGTTATGTGCCCTGGCTGGGAATTGAACCAGCAACCTTTGGGTTTGCAAGCCAGTGCCTATCCACTGTACCACCAGCCAGGATGGTTTAGATTTTTTTGATGGTTTTATCATGTATAAAGGAGACTTGAGCCCTGGCTGGTTGGCTCAGTTGGTTACAGTGTCATCCCATACAACAAAAGGGGAGAGTAGGGGTTCGATCCCTGGTCAGAGCACATACCTGGGTTGTAGGTTTGAAGTTTTTCACATTGATACTTCTCTCGCTCTCACTTCCTTTCTCTAAAATCAATAAATGTATTTTTTAGGTGAGGATTTAGAAATAACGAAGATAACATATGTTGGTATGTAATTCAGTTGATAGATAAAGCACTATTAGGGATACAGAGACGAAAAGACACCCACTCCTCAAGATGATTACAGTCTAGAGGGAGAATATAGGGCAGCTAAGTTAAAATACGGTATAGAAAACAGAGAAAAGAGCAGAAGAAATTTTGGGAGAAGAGAGGCACCTATGATCTTAAATGGAGAAGACATTGGGGCAGATGAAGTAATAGCTTAGCCATATTTTCAGTTAGTTCAACATTAAACTCTGCATTAGTATAGATAAAACAGTAAGTCTCCTTTACTTTCAGGTGCCAAGAAAGCTTCTATTCTTGTGATTGAGCTCATAAAAATTAATGTGTGGAACCTGAGATTAAACATTCCATTTTCATACTCAGTCTATGGATTCTTGAATATCTTGTGTACATGTATATTGAAGCCTGATACTAGACTTTTGTTGCATTTTCTTGTAGTACTGTTTGGATGACAAGCTGTAATTTACAAGTGAACAATGTTTTGCTGTAGCATGTGTCCAGAACATTTCCTGTAATAAGACTGACCTTGCAGTCTCATTCCCTGCTCCTAGTAACACTGCTTTCCTGTAGGTCACCCACATGGCTTCTTCACCCTTTTTTCCTAGACTTAACCTTGGCAAGCAAATCACTTTTTCTAGATGATTGAACAGAGGATGCTAAATCAAGCAGAATTTTGGCAGCCACTTTTGGAAAAGATGCTGAGGTACAGATAACCTAATAAATTTAATAATAAAAAGAACTGAAAACAGGAACCAGAAGTTGTGGTTCCTTGTGTGGAAGAAACAATGTTGAGGTGGTGTATTTTCTTGGTGGAAGATGCATGAGTAAGCTAGCTGCCTTTAAGCCCCACTGGGGAATATTAATGACTGGAAATTCATCTGATGTTAGATTTCTACCCCTAAGAACCTCTACTAGAGGATAAACTCACTGTGTTGATTCTTAGATTTTAAAACCAGTAGCATCTGTGTACTTAGATCTGCTTTTTCTTTTCATGGGTGGATATTTGGAGACCTACACATTCCCCTGAAATTGGAGAGGCAGCTGTCTAGGCAAAGAGAGCATGTTTAAAAATGTAGATTGATGAGAAGTAATTTAGTGCATTTATACACTACAAGCGGTTTTTATGACCGAAATTAGTACAAGAAAGGTAGGCAATAATGAGATCATTGAAGGCTTCATAGATGACATGAAATTTGGATATTGGTTGCAAAAGTTTAGGTGAGAATTTGTTGGGATAAAAAGTAACATTTTAAGAATTATCTAAGACAAAATGGGAGGGACTTGAGTAGTTGGATATTGAGAAAGAAATTGATGCCGTTTTCTATTGTGGAGTCTTGGACAGTCCAACATTTGGAAAATAGGTGGTAAGTAACAAATTGGATGAAAAAGATGGTAAGTTGAATTTTTGGACATTTTGCGGTTGGGATGCCTAAGGAATATTCAGGTGGATGTTTCTAGCAGCTGATTGGATTTTAATTTTGAGATATAATGAGAAAGATCTGAGATAGACACATAATTTTGGAGTTAAAAACATTGGAAGTGAATTAGATAAGCCAGAGAGAACCCATAGAGGTAGAAATTCAATTAAATCTTATTCTATATTTAGCTGTTGCCTTTAGGTGGGGGTTAGGAATAGGGTGAAATATTAAGGAATATTTTGAAACAAATTAGGGAGGTGGAATTTAAATAGGTATTTTAATGGGGTAAAGTTAAAGTGGAAATTTAGTGCAAGTTCTGTCCTGAAAGTATTGTCCACACAAACTTTTAATTATATTGACATTGGCCTGATAACTTGGGACAGACCTCAGAATGAATCACAGTTCTGGTTTGGGCAACTGGTAGATGGTGGTGACATTTTTACTGGTTTGTGGGAAAATGAGATGTTAAGAAGTGACTGTCAGAAGAAGAATACAAAAATTGGTCGAAATAGGACTGTTTATAAATGTTTTTCCATGCATCACAAATTATAAACTTGTTTGAAGCTGTGTATCAATTATATAGCCAAGTCTGAAGGTCTGGAAACTTTTTCTTTCTTTTTTTGCAACTTTATTTCTACTTCAGTTTGTCTTTAATTTAAAATTTTAACCTTTAAAAGCCAGTCTCAGTTTTATATTTCCAAGTGCTGTAATAAGTTTCTTTTACCATAAAAACTACTAAAGTGTACGTTTTTGGTTTTGAGTGGCTCATTTGCTAGTGCACAAAAATGAAACAAGTTGATATTTATGCCTACCTTTACCAGACCAGAGCTATTCAATAGATACATAATGTCAGCCATGTGTAACTTAAAATTTCATGATGGGTATGTTAAAAAGAACAGCTGAAGTTAATTTGCATACATTTTATTTAACCTTATATATCCAGGGTATTACCATCATGTAATCAAAATTTTTATTAATGAGCTATTTTATATGCACTTGAAATCTAGTATATTACACTCACAGTGAGGATAACCCTGTGCTATATGACAGGGTTTTAGCTATATTGCTAAAACTTGTACAGTCAGTCACCGTATTTACAGCCCTTCTTAATTTGGGTGCTACATTTTCATTGAAAATGCTTGATTTTATATTTAGATTTCATAAAATTATAGTTGAGAAAAAGCAGATTCACATTCTCCACAAGTTTTCCCAAACATAACAAAGTTTTTCTGTAATTGAATCAGTTATGTATTAAAATTTATATTAAATTAAATTAAAAATGCTCAATAGCCACATGTAGCCAGGCTATCACATCGACAGTGGAAGTCTAGACCATCCTGCACCTTTTTTACTAAATCCTGTCCTCGGCAGCCATGATGCTCCAGCTAAACTGCACTGCTTGCCTTTCCCATGCATATCAAACTTTTGCTTGATTATGCCTTTGCTGGCATTGTTCACGTTGGGGTTTATGTATTTACTGATTTGCTGGAAATGCCCTTCATTTCCTGTTTCTTATACCCAAATTATACAAATACCTCGTCCAGGAAGTGTTGCTGATTACCCCTGGCTGGAAGTAATTCCTGCCATGTTCATCCCTATAGTATTTGATTTGCACTTCTGTCTGCATTATATTTGATTAGCAGTTTCTATTTATTATATAGTGTTCTCAGTCTGTTCTGGTTTGGCTTCTGTTATCACTTCTCTAAAATTGTTCTGGAGATTACCAAAAGACTTTTGCCAAATGCAAGTCATTTCTATGTCCTTTCTTGAGCTCTTGGTACCACCTTGCTGTAGCTGATCAGCTGATCGTTACTTTTTCACTTGAAAGTGTTTATTATGCCTGGCTGGTGTAGCTCGATGGACTGAGCCTTGGCCTTCGAACTGAAAAGTTGCTGGTTTGATTCCCAGTAGGGGCACGTGCCTGGGTTGCGAGCTGGGTCCCCAGTTGGAGGTGTGCAAGAGGCAACCAGTTGATGTTTCTCTCTCTTTCTTTCTCCCCCACCTCTTAAAAAAAAAAAAAAAAAAAAAAAAAAAAAAAAAAAAAAAAAACTATTAAGTAATTCATACAAAGTTATATATATATATATATATATATATATATATAGCATATACTTACATTTTGAAGTACACCATCATTTATGATGTACATTAACTTTGTAGCACCTCTGTGTTCCCTTATCTGATACTTCTCTCTCTCCTTTCCAACTCCCAGATAACCACCATCCTAAATTGTAAATAAATTTATTTTATTACAGTTTTACCACATGTGTCTCTACTACATAGTCTAATCTTCCCTGCTTTTTTTTTTTTTTTCCAGCTCTTTATTTCTATGTACTTGCCTACTGACTGACTTGCCTACCTGTCTATCTGTAACCTATTTTCTTGACACCATCATATCTTTCCTGGATTGCTACAAGGAAACCTCCTAAACTGGTCTCCTTGTTCCTTACCCAGGTGAGTTATTTTTGAACTTCCAATGAGTAGAATCAAATTATAAGTATAGTATGGTTCTTACATTAGCATCCATATCACCTGGAAATTTGTTAATCCAAGGAAGTTACTGGGTCCCACCCCAGATTTACTGAATTGGAAACTTTGGAGTTGGGGTTTACTAATCTGTGTTTTAACAAATTCTCCAGATGAACCTCATGCACTCTAGTTTGAGAATCATTGGCATAGAAGCTGCCTTTGGGAGAATAATTTACATCTCCCAAATTCAGTTTTTGGTTTTCATATTTCTCTTGAAATACTTTACAAACTGTATGAACAACATTGACTGTAACTTGTCTGCAGTTCCTCCCTTTTCTCATCTCTTTAATATTTTTTATTTAAAAAAATACATACTTTTGAGAGGGGGTAAGGAAGAAAGTATTTGTGAGTGACAAGTCTTGCAAGACACTAGCAAACATTAACATAGATGGTACTGTGAAACTATTTAAGGAGGCACTGATTTATGTTCTGTATTTTATAGTAACAGGTTATTATGGTTAATGAATATACTTGAATTATGAGGATACTGCTATATAAGAATTCAGTGTATGATAAAGATGGCTTTAAAAATTAGCAGGAGCCTTGGCTGGTATGTCTCAGTGGATTGAGCACCAGCATGTGAGCCAAAGGGTCACTGGTTTGATTCCCAGTCAGGGCACGTGCCTTTGTGGGTGTCCAGGTTCCCAGTTGGGGGTGTTCAAGAGGCAATCACACATTGATGTTTTTCCTTTTCTTCCTCCCTCCCTCCCTCTCTTTAAAAATAAAATTTAAATAAAAATACACTCTGCTTTTTAAAAAAAAAGTCTTAAAAATATTAGCGGGAAAAGTATAAACCAATAAAATGTTTTAAAAGTTAAGACAATATAACTGGTGCCAGGACCTATGACTTCTACAACTGTCTCTCTTTAGAAGAGGCACCAACCCTTTGGCTTATAGTAACAGAAGATTTTAATAGCGAAATACTTTCACATTGTGGGAGTCGCTCAGTTTTTTCATACTTGATTCAGAGAGGATGTCCTTCACAAAGATTTCATATGTCCCAATAATAAATAGTTGTCTTCTTAAAGTTCAGTCTCCATACCATGGCGCTCCAGGACAAAAGGGGCAGAAGAGATTTCCTGATTCTTATTTTGTTCAGGGCACTCTTTTTTTATAATTACCATTGGGCTTCCCTATCACGTGTGCATCTGAATTACAGAATCCTAGTAACACCAGCAGAGGAGATCCTATCAGAAGAACTTGAGCTAATTGTGGAATAGAACTTCCCAAAGGATGTTCCAAAGATGGGGTACAGATGTACCAAGATATTAGCCTTTAGAGAGGTGGCAGGACTTGGAGTTACCTCTGGCAGGCTGTTAACATAGCCCTCCTCCATTTAAACAGCGCACTGTGCAATAATTACTTTCTTTCAGTGCTATAAAGTTTAAAAAAAAAAAGGTTGGGGAGCACTGTTTTTAGCAATTGGCTAGGAACAATGAATATGAGTTTATATTATGTGACTATAGAGTCATTTGGTTTAGGGATGAGACTAGCAAGTTGTAGCAGAGATTGAATGAGTGGGGGGTGCCAGGTAGGCTTTTTTCCTGGCTGAAATCACTCTAGTTCTATGTTCACATTGGACTTGATATCATCAACATGATACTTACATAGTATCAGCCTCTGAAATTTTTACTTGTTAATAGTTCTCTACACATAACTAGACAAATTCCAGGATGACTAAAAGGGTTGAGAAATAAAACAGCCAAAAGAAAACCCGGAGGAAAACCTTTGTTGTACGGTTAAGCACAGAAATAAAGAAATCATAAAGAAAAGGGAGTATGTTTGGCCCTGGCTGGTGCAGCTCAGTGAATAGGTGCTGGCCTGGGATCCAAAGGGTCACTGATTTGATTCTCAGGGCACATGCCTATGACACAGGCCAGGTCCCCTGTTGGGAATATGAGAGGAGCAACCACACATGGATGTTTCTCTCCCTCTTTCACTCGCCCTCTCTCTAAGAATAAATTAAATATTTTTTAATTAAAAAAAGTGGAACTGTTCGGTTTACTAAGATAAAAGACCTCTACATTCAAAATTCTAAGAACAAATTAATAGAAGGGAATGGAAAGATGTTAGCATATATGATTTGCAATAATTATAAATGAAAATTATTTTAACAAAAAGACCAACATCCTAATAGAAAAGTAGTCAAATGACATCAGAAGGTGATCCACAAAATACAATAAATACCCAACAAATACAAGAAACATTCAGGCACAGAAATAAAAAATTAACAATTGAGAAATATTTTCACATGAAATTTGATCGATTTTACTTAAATTTAGAGA
Organism: Noctilio leporinus; assembly: GCA_004026585.1. Classification (NCBI taxonomy): domain Eukaryota; kingdom Metazoa; phylum Chordata; class Mammalia; order Chiroptera; family Noctilionidae; genus Noctilio; species Noctilio leporinus. The sequence continues at coordinate 15,180 of PVIW01005108.1, forward strand.
AAAATGGCCTCTTACATAAATGCTTGTCATGTAAAGTGAGCACTTTTGGAGTCAATTTGGCAATATATAAACCTTTTTTTTTTTTAAAGATACTATTTTTATAGAGAGGGAGAGAGACATCAACGTGTGGTTGCCTTTCACTTGCCTCCAGCTATGGACCTGGCTGGAGACCTGGCTTGCAACCTGGTTATGTGCCCTGGCTGGGAATTGAACCAGCAACCTTTGGGTTCTCAGGCTGGCACCTGATCCTCTGTTCCACCAGCCAGGGCTAAACAATTTTTTAATCTTCATACTCTGACTTTATGTTTTAATTTTTAGGAGTTGATTCTGAAGAAATAAATGATTAAATAACATGAAGATATATGGAAATGATGTTCATTATATGCTATAAAATTTAGAATTGCAATCTACAAAAATGAGAAAAATTATGGATTATGGATTATAAAATCATGGACAATTTTTGAATAATGCTTTTGAAGAATAAGGTGTAGAAAATATTGTTCATGTACTGCTTTTATTTAAGATATACTACATTTCATCTAAGATACTACTGGTTGGAAGAGGTACCATTTTCTCTGGCTCTAAGAAAGGAGACAACCAAAATAACACCCAAGATGTGGATTCTGATAAAAGACCCTGGTATAAAGCAAGAACCCTGCTGGAGTCAGGATAAGTGACTTCCCTGAAAGGGAAGAACAAGGAAACAAGCTGGTTCCTCATTCAGATCATTTTTCCAATTCCTACCACCAGCATGGTCCGAAGAGCTTCAAGCAAAGAATTTGAAGTGCTCACAGTTGATAGTTACCTCAGATAGAACCAAACATCAGTTCCCTGGTAGAAATGGATTTAATGCAGATAGCAATTATTTTCTTTTGTAAATTTGGCTGATTTTTAAAGACACCATTGCTTCTAAAATTACTATTTTCATATCAGAGTTGTTAAAAGTGAAAAAACATGTTCTTAGAGTGAAACATGGTATATATAGTATTAGAGGGGAGTACTTCAAAATTTAGCAATGTAGCTCAATCTGTTGGATTATATATGTATTTTGCAAAACTTCACCATGAACATTTATTACACATGCTTAAATGTTGACCTTAGTTAGGATTTTCCATAATTCTATTTACCCCATTTTCTTACGTTGATTATTACATTCTGCTAGTTTATTTTGAATCACTCCAATCCTTGGTAATGAAGCTCAGACATTTTAGATTTTTTATAATTTCATCATTTTGGGAAAGAGCTGTGATTATTTGGGGGCAGACCTGTGGCTTCCTATTAGCAGGTGTATGAAAGGTCTTACAAAACACTGAATGCCTGCATCGAGGGAGGAGGGAAAAAAGGCAGTGGTTAAGATCACAGTCTAAGATCTTAGTCAAATTGGTTTAAGTAGTCTAAGACTCAGTTTCCCCTTTTTTAAAAACAATGATAATGGTGCAGTTGATAGAACTAAATAAAATGTGAAATGCATGTCACATATTTCTGTTAGGTCTCAATCAGGGTCTGAGACCTGACTACTTGATAATGTGATTTGTTTACATCTCTTTGCTGTTCTTCATTGCAGTAACCTTTAAAAATGCTCACATGTAAGATATTTGAGAAGCTATAATCTCTTCAATGCTTCCTTTTTTAAGTGACCTACTTCCTATTCCACCAAACAGAAAAATGGGTGCACTCATGGTTCATATAACCTTGATGCAGAAAGCAAACAGAAAGGGAACTGTTACAGGCCAATCTCACCCAACAAAGATGCAAAAATCCCAAACAAAACAAAATGGGCAGCAAACCAAATCCTGTAACATACAAGTAGGAATTATACGTTGTGACCAAGTTGGATTTATTCCAGGAATGAAGAATTGTTATGACATAGAAAATCTTTAATTTTTCATATTAAATAAATAATATCAAATAGATGCAGTAAAACCATCTGATAAAATCCAACAGCCATAAATCCTTTTATAATAAAGTGATTCTTAGTAAATTAAGAGTGGAAAAGAACTTTTTAAATTTGATTAAAGGTCTAAAGTAAACATTATATTAATGGTGACTTCTCTGGTATATCCCTACTGGGTGTAGTTCTAAACACCCTAAGTTTTGACATCTTCCGTTATTTCTAAGACTGGTGGTGGTTCTTCATGATTAACTCTTTGTTCTTTTGAAACTAATGTATTCTTCCCCCCTCCTTTTTTTTTTTTTTTTTTTTAAGTTCTTTGGCTTTTTTATTTCCTTTATTCTTCTTAACATCCCCCTGTCTATTGTGTAACCACCAGTGTGTACTTTTTCTTTTTTCCTTTCAAATCCAGAAAATTTACCATTTAATTACTGCTTTCTGTCAGCTTCTCAAATCATATTAATACGTTTTCATTATTCCAAAATGTCTCCCTTTTTATAATGTTGAAACACTATACCTTCTTAGACTTATGTTTTCTTAAGTATTCACTTTATTTTTAGTTTTTCTCAACAATTGTGTCCAAAAATTCTTTTTCTGCTCAGTGCTTCTACTTAAAAAGGTAGAAATTTCTGCTTCTCAGTGTGAATGATTGAGCATCAGATCCCAGTGGTGACTGTGAGAGAGGGGGTCAGCCTGGTTGGAATGAACCAGTGGTGCTTCACCAGTGGAAGACAGTGAATCTTGAAAATGGTTGTCTGATCAGGCCTGTGGGATTAAAGTGTTCCTTAATGTTTCCCTAAACATATAAACTAGTATAATCTTTTAACTGCAGGAGTCTTAGAAGTTAATTTTATGTGATACATTCCAGGTAACAATAAGGCTCTGTTGTGCAGTGTCTTCCCTGGAAGGTAGCAGGAGCAATAGAGATGAGTTGAGAAGCAGACAGTGATCAAGAGGGGCTTTCTGTGAGTGGTCATGGGTTGTTGAATGCGGTTGTCACACTCAAAGAGCTAGCCAAGGAGCCCTTTGATTGGCCCCTCATTCTGTTATTTGCCTTTATGAATTATACATTATCTCACTTTTCAATCATGTTTAAATAAAACCACATTTTAAAAAATTACAATGTATCATTAACTAAAACAGCTTAATTGTGTAAAGTTACCATTTTCATTTTCCACAATGCTTTAGCAACTTGGAAAAACCAAAACATCCTTGGGTTTTCCCCAAGGACAGCTGATTATATGAAAACACTACCTTGAAAAACAAACCAAAAAACCACTACCTTGTAATAAGACAGAACCTTATCATATATGGGGATGGTTGGAATAAATATTGCCCCATTTAATTGAAATGCTTAGGGAAGTATGCTGTTTTCATAGTGTTCTGAAAAAAATATGTGTAACTGTTAAAAGGATATCATCTTCTAGTATTAGATCAGTACAGAAAATGTCTATTTACCTGATGTAATTTTTAAAGATGTCTTAATAAATATTCCAGTTCCCTAAGAGTTGTAATCTGATTCAAAAATAACTATTTTTCAAAGAATGTAATAGAACATTCACAGTGCAGAACTATGGGACTTAATTTAATCATTGATGACTCAGGAAGCAGCTCATTTTGGAGTGCCTCATTTAATACTGAACCTCACTATAAGGTAAAATGGAAAATTCTAGTTATTTGAGTTAAAAGCTATATCATATATACTCATATATTTTTCTATAGTCCTTTTCACCCCTATTATGAACATCATGGAAAAGAAAGGTCAAAACTTACCTTATCAAATAGAAAGTAGACATAAATATTATTGTAGAATGATCTGTGGACTTCCTGTCTTAGAGTCAATCATTGGAGGTACTTTTTAGAAATGCAGGTTTCTGAATCCTTCACCAGACCTGGTGAATCTCTGTAACAATCTCTTCCAGTAGTTCTGACATTGAATTTTGGGACCCATTGCCAGGTGGCTGTGGGAGTGGAAGTATGGACCTAGAAAGAATTATCAGGGCAGCACAAAAATAATTCCTGCCATGAATGTTGATAAAGGAAAAAAGTGTCAAAGATTGAAATGGGTGTGCTACTTCCCGCAAAGTACAAGAACAGGAAATAATATGTTCTGCCGCCAGACCAAAGGAATTTGAGAGGCAAAGTTGGAAATAGTACAAAGCTATTTCATTTGTGTTTATAACATCCTTGCTCACTTAATGTGTAGATTTTCCAGTGTATTTTTCCTTAATGATGTGAAGTAACATGAAATTAGCTGAACACCATTTGATTCATTTGGAAAATGTATTTTATTGTTTTAATGCTTTGCTTTTACTTCAAACACTATAGTAAATACCTCTTTAGGCTTTTTTCCCATTAAGTATCTGAGTTTTCAGAGCTTTGGTTGCAATCTAGTTGCATATTTTCATTAATATAAGCCACTTTTACTTGTAGTTCTAGTTGTCACTGTCTGTTATGACTGGGAGGACATAATCATTTTTAGAATGAGCTATTTAACTTTTACTTAATGGCACATATCTTTGTTTGGTCTATTTGCTTTTTCTATGAGAGTTGAAACATAAATTCTTCCATTACCATCTCTCTCCTTCCCCTTCAGCCCCATACTCTCACCCTTACCACCCCCACCCCAGGCATCAGCCAACAGCATTTATTAAGCATTAAGCACTTATTTCACTATGGGGAGTGACAAAAGGAAAATCTAGCCTAGTTTTCAAAGTTCTTTATTACTGTTGAGAATTCGGTCTGTATCCAAGTCCTGCCAAGTCTTGCTGCATATCTTGACTACTCAAAATCTGCAATACTCACTTTTGCCCAGGGGAAGCCTTCACTAAGCCACAGGTCAATCATGAAGGATGGCCTTACTTTCACCTCCATTTGTCTTCTCCAAAATGCTCCCCAGTGGTTTGGGCTGAGGGCCGTTTGTAGCACCTGCTTCACAGTGCTCTCCCTGGGTACTGTTGACCAACTGTGAATTCTGGCCTGCCACTCTATCTACCAGAGGAGTGGGTTGAAACCAGACCCCTTTCTCTTTGCTATCTTGACCTTGCAGCCTCTACAAAGTAAGGCATTTGCAGAACAGAATTACAAAGTAGGAGAGAGGTGGATTCAAGTTTTGCAACTCTTCTGGATGTTCATTTGTATCACGCAACAGGTGGTAAGAGCTTAAAGGGTCTTAAACTTTTAGATGGAGAATGTGTCCTCCTTGAAGCTCCTGTCTGCCCTGCCTTCAGGTTGTTAAACCGCCAATGGATTTTTTCTTTACTCTTTCAACTGCCCTTGCTCCTACACTGAAAGGGACCTTGTTGTCTGAGGCTTTCCTCTTTCCCACCCATACCATACACTGTCCAATCTAGTAAGGCCCCAAGACCCTGCCCTGTCTCACACATGCGTATGTGTATGTAGGTGGGGGATGATGGATGAATTGACTGAGGTTCTCCAATGATTGTTATTCTCTCCAGGGCAACTGCGAGGGTGGTTCCTTTGCTGATTAACCCATATATTAAGAGCACGCATGCATACGCACATTCATGTAGGTTGTACTGGATATTGAGAATAGAATAGAGCTACAACATTAATAAGTCTTTTTCCCTGGCTGGAAAATAAATAGGTCTGCGAAGAACTATTGATTTTCTTGGGATCCACAAAAGAGCTGAACTAGCTCTTATTGACTTCCTTTCCGTTTCACTGTGGTTACACTGCACACATTTTGTTGTTTTGCTGTTCTTTCAGGATCTGCCTCAGAGAAAATATGGGAATGAGCATAGAATAAATTCAACAGTTCCTCTAGGGTTGTCAGCAAATACAAATACAGGATGCTTAGTTAAACTGGAATTTCAGATAAACTAGGAATAATGTTTCAGTGAAAGTATGTCCCATGCTAAAAGTTATTTGGTATCTATCTAGAATTCATATTTATTTGGAAATCCTGAATTTTATCTGGCAACTGAATTCCTACCATATCTTCTTGTTTATCTCTAATTTTATGGCTACTATTCCAGACTAGGGGTTCTCATTACCTCTGGCCTAGGTCACCTCCCTAGCATTACTTTTCTTTTCTAATCTACCCCATAGACTACATATTTTTAAAAAATTGATATGTTCATAAAACTTTTCTTCCACACAAGAACTTATGGTGGATCCTATTGCTTTCCAAAGTGGTTTTCAATCAGTGTACAATTGTTTACCAAATTTTTGTATATACGTGTATATGTGTATTTTCCTTCAAGGTTCATTATCAGAAACTCAAGGAGGTATTGTCAAGATATATTAAGAACTGTGGCTTATATAAAGAAACAGAAGTGAGTAAACTTAGAAAAATTCACCTCAACTCAATCATGACTCTTTTAGATATCAGCAGCTCAAAAGCCCCTTTATTGTATCATTCAACTCCACCAGCATTTTGCAGAATAGACAAGGGAGGTATTATTACCTTCATTTCAAAGATAACTAAATCCCTGATATGTGAATTGTAAAGTCAAGATATGAATTGTAAAGCCATACACAACTGTCACATGGCATGGCTGGAGTTTGAATGGAAATCTGCCAGTTCCAAATTTTTTCTCTTTGCTTTTATGATGTCCAGCTTTAAAAATATATAAAAATCAACATTTGCACAACACTTCAAACAATAGTTTTTAAATCACTTTGTATGTATTTGAGCCTTACAAAGGTGTCTATCTCTAAAAGGTTGTCCTCATTCTCATCTGTCTGGTGGACTTTATCCTCAGTTGTTCTTTATACACTATCAGTATTGGGTGTTTGGTCACAGTAGTAGAATATAGCTGAATTCCAGTCCTGCTATTCGTTATGTGTAGAGACTATCTTTTAAGGTAAGTTTAAAGTCAATTGATAAGTCATGAAATACACTAACTTTAATTATTTTGTTTACTTTTTTTTTTAAAAGCATAAAAAGGTAAAGTTAATTTAGTTATTCAACTATTCTGTTTTGGTTCTAAGTAATTGTTTTTTCCCATCCATCAAATGTATTCTCAAAATAAAAAGCTTAATTTGCCTCCAGGCTCCATATTTGCCAGATTTTCCTCCTACCTCTTACCGTCACCTTCTTAATGGCCTTTGCTGCTCCCACCCTTTTTTAGAGTCAATCCATGGACTTCTCATGATTTAGATCTCTCTCTGCAGCCCAGGCATCCTCCTATATATGCAACTTTTATCTTGTCAAACAATATCTTTTGTTTAAAAGCCTTTTCAAACTTACATGTTTGAAACTGAGCAGCTACTATGTCTACCCCACCCCGGCCTGCTGTCATCCCTATCTCAGGAAATGGCAATTTCTGTAATGTGCAGGCAAAAGAAAAAAGAAAAGAAAAGAAAAGAAAAGAAAAGCATATAGACTTCCTTTATTTTCTGTCACACCCTACATTTGGTCCATCAACAAATATTGGGGGCCCCTTCTTCCAATTTGATTATTATTACCATCTTTGCTGCTTAATTTGTACTCCAAATCACCATTATCTCTCACCTGATTACTTCCAAGAACCTCCTAACTGGTCTCTCCTGTCTCTGCACTGCTTAACAGAACAGCTTTAGTTACTCCATTAAAATTTAAGTCAGACCAGCCCTGGCTGGTAGCACAGTGGTTAGAGTGCTGGCCTATGAACCCAAGGTCGCAGGTTCGATTCCCCAGCCAGGGCACATAACCAGGTTGCAAACCAGGTCTCCAGTCAGGTCTGTGGCTGGAGGCAGGTGAAAAGCAACCATACATTGATGTCTCTCTCCCTCTCTCCCTCTCTGCCTCTCTCCCTTCCCCTCTCTAAAAAATAATGAAATAAAATCTTAAAAAAAAAATTTTTTTAAGTCAGACCATGTCACTCTTCTGCTTCAAGTCCTATTAGTTTCCCATCTCACAATAAAAGTCAAGGTCCTTAGAATAGCCTGTAAGACCCTATAGGATTGTCTCTTGGACCACATCTAATTCCCTTCCCACCACGCCCTTTCACTCTCTTCTCCCATCTAGGCCTCCTGGATGGCCCTACCCTGTGACCTTTTCTCTTTCTGCTACTCCTCTCTCGGATACCAGCACCCAGCATGGCTTTCTTCTTTCTTTCTGTGCCTTCGATGTTACCTCCCCAATGCTTTTAGCAACCATATCTGTTTTATTTTTTTATTAATAATTATTTAATATATTAAATATTTTATGGTTTATTTATTGTCTCTCCGTAGTAAGCATTCAGTAAATATTTGTAAAACGAATAAATGCAAAGATGATTTTCCTGTGTTGAAGATATTTTAAAACGAGCTGTATATATTTTGATAGCAATTTTAAAGTGGTTTTCACAAATGGTTTGAATAGTCATTCATATATATTGTATATCCTTCTAATATGATTCCTTTGAGGAAGTTAACACATAAAAACATAGTTGAAAACAGTTACTATTAGTAACCTTGGGTATAAATATAAAAAGCAAATTGGAAGAAAATATGTGCTTGAAAGGATTACTAATTTTTTTTTTTAAAGATTTTATTTCATTATTTTTTAGAAAGAGGGGAAGGGAGAGAGGCAGAGAGGGAGAGAGACATCAATGTATGGTTGTGTTTCACCTGCCTCCAGCCATAGACCTGACTGGAGACCTGGTTTGCAACCTGGTTATGGGGAATCGAACCTGCGACCTTTGGGTTGGCAGGCCGGCGCCTTATCCACTGTGCTAACAGCCAGGGAGGATTACTAATTTTGAACAAACTTCTGTAAGAGGTGGTTATGAATACAGATGTAGAATGCTGAGCTGTGAAAAGAAATAGTCATTTCAGACAAAGGAAGTCATCAGATAAGGCTGAAAGGCAAAGAGTGACTTTGTAGGTATTGAAAGTTAGCAATGATAAAAGTTAATACTAGTGCTATATTGACACTTATCAAGGACTTAGCATTTGTTAGCATACGTAGTACTAAATTTTGTGAGTGGTAGATACCTTTATTTTTTCATTTTACAGAGAAGAAAAATAGCAAGACTTAGTATTTAACTAAATTATCTATTGTTCCACAAACTTTAATGGTAGAAGCTATGTTTGAACCTAAATCTGTCTGTTCGCAAAGCCCAAGTCGCTAACCACCGAGTGGAGCTGTATCTTACTTTGAGATCTGGCTCTTAAGTAGCTTGCAGGGTGAAAATTAGGCAGAGGTCCCTTATGTTGCTGAGAAAAAAGCTCTTGTCAACTCTGTTCCCACCCCAGCACACTGAGGTATGGGACACACTTCCTTTGGTATAAAACACTGTTCTTAGCAGGGGTGAGAGTTACAGCATTCTACTTCCCAGGATAGAGAAACGGAATTTTGGGAGTTTGGAGTGAGTGTAGTTTGGAAAACTTTCTTTTGGGGAGCCTGTTACATCCTCCAATTGATCATTATTGGTTTTAGGAAATGACACTTAATAAATATTTGTTGAACTTAAGTACTAACTTGGTTTCCCACCACGACTGGACTTTTGAACAGCATCTAGTCCTAATGTGTCCGTGTTCCTGTTTGCAGTTGTTGACATCCAACCAAGATATTCCTTTGGGGATGTGGAGTGAGGCCGTCCCAAAGCTTTGTGTAGTGGCTGAGGTGAGGATAGTATGTCAGAGAGTTTCACAGCTTGCATGCCTGTCATGTTTATAGATTCTCTTTGAAAGATGCTGCCCCTAAAATGGTAGAACTGCAACTTCTTCTTCTTCTTTTTTTTTTTTTTTAGCATAGGTGATCACGTTGTGTTAACATTTGAGGCTTTCATCCTTGCCATAGTTAAGGAAGTAGGAGGGGACTCCTGGCTTGGAGGTAGCCAGTCTATAGGCTCAGTGGCTTATGAGATAGTCTCATGCAAGAACTTTCCGAGGGACAATGGTGATAAAATCAGATATTCCCCCTGGGGCTATGGAGAGAGAAATGGCAGCTGGTAGGGGGAGTGGAGGTGGAAAAAGCTGTGGTTGTGTAACATTAATTACTGCTGTGTTCTGAGACATCTCCTGAGGAGCTGGGGCCATGTCCTACCGGCTTAAGAGCTGGTTGTGTGCATCTCTTTGGAGACCTAGGTTGGTGGGAGTACTGACGCCACATAAATCAGTTTTTGTTACAATTCAGGTCTTCCTCCTCCAGATCCAGTTAAAATTGACTGGCACACACTAGGATGGGGGAGGGATGGTTTATAGAAAACAGGGAAAGAAGTTACCTCTTCTGGGTCCTTTTTCTTTAAAATAATGTTTAATGTGATATGTTAAATGACATATTAAGATTATAATAAAAAAAGACATTAGAGAAAACATTATGAAATGTTATTATTTAACTATCAGTGGTTAAGTTACAAAACGCAAAGGCCTGTGGTCAGAAGGTAGAACCTTTCCTGTTCCTGGTACCTTTCGCAGGTCTCAACACCCTAGGCCTGCAGAAGATGACTTGACAAGCCGGTTAAGTCTCTCCTCTAATTTCCACAGGTATTCTTTTCCCTTTTGCTTGAGGTAACCTGAGCGCACACCAGTTACTTAAAACCACAAGAGCCCAATGAACACAGTTTTTGAATGTCACTTTTTATTTTTTAATTGTAGAGAAAATGGGACAGGTTGGTATGGTAAAAAAATAACTATTATTACGGATTTTGGAATGAGGTTTGAATTCCAACACTACGTCAGTCACCCTTTCCTGGTAGCATAACGTATGTACTTATCTATACTTTGGTCTTCTTACCTGTAAAATGGGGATAAAAAATAAGCTCAGAGATATCTGTAAAGACTAAATACAACATCATGTGTAAAACATCTAGAATGGTACCTGGCACTTATGCACCTGGTAATGTTAGTTGTTTTTTGTTTCTTTTCTCCGTTCTTCAACAGACTTATTCAAACCTTTGTAATAGCTACTGGTATTGCTGACTGTCAAGTTAGCAGGGTTAATCCAATGAATTAACTCTCCAATTGTATTAATATGAATTAGACTGTAATGACATCACATTCTTTCTCATTTTACACTTAGTCAATTAACATATTTTACATACTATAGCCATAATTATTATAGTCCTTTGAAACAAGCTTTTCTCTACACTTAGGAATTTCCTGTATGTCAGTCTACAAGTGACTGTGCTCATTTTACTTTTGTTTTAAAATAACTATTGAGACTATGGGCAAAGAACTATGCTAGGTGTTCTGAGGAAAGAAAAAAAATTGGTGCTTATATAATAAATGGTTAAATATACAATATAAAGAGGAATGGGAGGTAGTACTCAAGTTTCCCGAGAATGCCCTCCCAACTACCCAACTTCTAGGTACCTAAATTAAATAATAATGCTCTGTGTCTTTTAAACCCCTCCTTTGCCCTAAATTAAATAACAATATGTGTCGTTTAAACCTCTTATTTACCCTACTAGTTTATTTACTGATAGTTTACTTGGGTCATCTGCCCTTAGTCGCATCTTTACTGTTAGTACATTAAGTGTGAACTTTGTCCCCTTGCCAGGGAAGTGATGTTTTTCGGTACCAGATGATTTACGGGAAGCCACTTGCAAATGGACTGGTTTTTGGCATATGGGCCTTAATACTTTGCCAAAATTGAATTTGTTAGGAAATAAAGTTTCTGATTCTCAAATATATATGGCATTTTCAAACAGTGTGATATACAAATTACCATACTTTAGTTCCTGTTAGAATCTACTTTCTAAATGTTTGACATTTACCCCTTTAAGTATTTTGCATCAATAAATCACTTCTGTATGCATCTTAAAATATTTGTGAGTAATTACATAACATTCTATATCTCCAGGGCCTGTCCCATTAGTGTGAAAAAGAAATAAATTACAGCAATTAAGACATAATTACGCTGTCTCGAAAAGCTAAGGGTCATTTGGGCTTGATTCCTGAAGGGGTTCCCAGTGAGTGCCAAAGACAAGTCAAGGAACTGCTACTGACTTAGGCCTGTAGTTTCACATCTGGGACTGACATTTTGATCATCAGAGGTAATACCTTTTGAATACATTTCAACATTGCTCTTAAGCTACAATAAATACAGAACTGGTGTAAGGAGGTTGCAGGCAAAGAACGTCGGGTCTGAACAGTGGCATTTAGGTGGCATTTAGGTGGTGGGAAAAGCTATTGTCCTTAGACTACCTCGACGCCATATATGGTGCTCAAATATTAAGTTTGGGAAAAGCCCCTTTGTAATCTTGGCTCAGAAAACACACACACACCCCTACCTCACACCTGGGGTAGGGGGTCCCCCCACCTGGCATGCACGAGCGTAGTTTTATGTATTAGAATGTTGCTGAGTACAGGATGGCTCACCTGGGTGTGCGCAGAACTGCAAGTGTGGCTCCAGTCTCACCTTCCCACACTTACAACTATTTCCCAGCTCCTTTTATCCCCTCACTGCCAAAGCTCACGACTGATCAGGGGCGGCGCAACAGTCTCCTCAAACCCCTTAACGTCTCCCCACGGGTCCCTGGCTCGCTGTCCAGCCTCCTGAGGCTGGCTTGTGTCTTTCCTACCCTTTCTGGGGTCTCCGGTGGGGCCCGTGGGTGGGATGCCCGGCTCCGCTCTTGGGCCCCCACGCTGCAAACTCACGCTCCTAGCAGAGGGCTTCCCTCTCCCGGTCGCGACCGGCGGCCTCCGGACGGTTACGGAGGAGGAGGAGGAGGCGGAGGGAGCTGGCGGCCGCCGAGGTCGGGCAGCGGGCCCCGTCCACGCCGGGCGCGCTCCGCCGTCCTCCCTCGCTCGGCTCCTTTGCTCATATTTGGACTCGGCTGCCCGTGCCCAGGAATTTCCCGTCATGCCTCCCGCCGCCCCGTCCGTCGCCCGGAGCCGGGGCGGGAGGAAGGGAGGCTCGGACACGGGCGGCGGCGGCGGCTCCCTGGTCCTTCCATGAGCCCGCGGCGGACCCTCCCGCGCCCCCTCTCGCTTTGCCTCTGCGTCTGCCTGGCTGCGGCCGCGGCGCCAGGGGCCACGCAGTCGGGTAAGTTTGGGCTCCTCTCCGCCGCCCGACCCCTCCCATCCGGACCCTGCCGAGTTGCCGCGGGACCGCGACCCGGCTCCCCTGCGAGCGCCGGGGGCGCCCCCTCCGCCTCCCCCGCGGACACCCCCTTCCCCGAGCCGGAGAGGGGCGAGGAAGGGGAGCGCCCCGCGCGGGCGGTGAGGAGCGGCTGGAACGAGGTCAGCGCTGGCTTCGCCCCCGCCGACGGGAGGCGCCTGGCCGCCTGGCTGACACCTTATCCCGTCCCCGGAGCGAACCTGAGTCCGCAGAGCCTCTTGCCCGGCGCGGGTCCCGGGGAGACGGGCCTGGCGGGCAGCGCGCCGGAGGCAGGGGAGGGCGCGGGGCTCGCGGCAGGGCGCCCGGAGTCTCCTGTTCGCGCAGGTCGGCTCCGCCGCGCTGGCGGCTCTGATAACGGGCCCGGACCCGTGGGAACGTGCCAGCCAGGCCCGCCCCTCCCGCCGCGCGTCCCGGAGGGCGGTGGGGAGCCGGGCGGCGCGGGGGGCAGCGCCGGGAGCCGCGGGCGGGAGCCGAGGAGGGGCGCACCCACCGCCTGCGCGCCGCCGCTTCCGAGCCGCTGGCTCGGGGCCGGCTGGTATTTAATACGCCAGAACCGCACAAAACCCCGAATGTGCCAGGTACTAATTTTGTTTTGCTTTTAAAGCGGAAAAAAGGCATCCAGATTCGTTTTTAAGTTTTACACTGCGCTGCTTTCAAGGCAAACTATATGAACGAAAGGTGCCGATCCTTTATTCGGTTTACGGCTCGAGTCTATCAAGTGGGGCAACTTTGAATTCTTAGAATGATTTTTCTTTAAATCATGTGGAAAATATCAGTGAGGAACTTTTAAAGATACGATTATTATAAAAATTAGTTATTTGAAAGAAAAAATTATTAAATTTAAGGTAAATGTGAAATTGCATGTACTTTTATACTTGTGATCAGTATCTAGTCATCAAATATTCCGGGTTCTTAATTTTATCTGGTATGTAGGAACGGAAGTGATAATTCCTTAAAGTTGAGATTTCTTACGAAGTCTTGCTTTTGTTTTTGCCACCAATAGACTAAAATGTTGAAAATAAGACATGGCTAACAAATAGGACTCATCAATTAGTTGAAAGACAGCTCTATTAAGTTTAGATTATATTCAGCACTCTCTGGCTATCTTACATAATACTTCCATTTGCAGCATTGTTGGCAAAATAAATTTTAAAAGTTAGGTTTTTCTTCTATAAAATGTCTCCAGGACGTAACCTAACATTTTCAATTCAATTTAAAAACATATTTAACTTTGGGGGTGAAAAAAAATTAACTTTTATTAAATGTGTAATTTATAAATATTAATTTGGGTAATGGTATTAATTTCATATTTGTTTCTGGTTAATATTGTTTTTCAAAAAGACCTACTTTGTATGAATTCTTATTTTAGGAATAACTTTATTAGCTTTTTTGGGAAACACAACAAGTTCTAACTTCACAGTTTATCAATGGTCTTCTGAAAAATACTGTGCTACACCATAAACAGTGGATTGTACGGGGAATAGATTTATATGTTTTTCCCCCCAGATGTGTTGACTTAACTAATACTGTAGTAAAGCAGCCCTTGAAGACCAAAATCCACTATACTGTGGCCCCTTGTCAGCAATTTTGAACACCAAGTTTATATTTAGAGTATTTAAACATTTATTTTTAACAGTTTGGTCCCAGCTGACTTAAAGTCTAATTTCTGATGACTTTCATTAGGGCTTTATGTGATAGTCTGGAGTTTATTTATTTTTATTCTAAAGTAAGTATCTCTCTGCCATTTAGAATTTCGTCACAGTGCCTGAACTGCCTGCCTGCTGGGGTTGCAAGCATACAGCATCACTTCAGTTTTAAGTCAACACCCATTTTTTTGGCTTAAAAAATTAAAAAAAAATCTTCACCTGAGGATATGTTTATTGATTTTTAGAGAGAGAGGAAAGGAGAGAGAGAGGAAGAGAAATATCAGTGTGAGAGAGAAACATTGACTGGTTGCCTCTCATACACACCAGGACTGGGGATCAAACCCATGACATAGGCATGTGCCCTAACTGTGAATCGAGCCCACAACCTTTTGGTGTATGGGATGAAGCTCCAACTAACTGAACTGCCAGGCCAGGGCCTTTTTTTTTTTTTGCTTTTAAAGTGCTTGTTCTAATACCTTAACTAAAATGTTAACCTGTTAGGTTAAAATTCTTTATTGTTTTGTTAAAATCAAGTAGCAAAATAGTAAAAAAGAAAAAAAAAAATCCCGACAGTAGTTTTTACGGATTTTTTCCTAATACATTTATCCTTTTATGAATTAAGATTAAATTTTCCACCGTTAAAGAGCAACTTTAGGAAGTAAAATTGAAATAACCAAATGCTTGTTGGTTCTATCATAATTTGGTCACAATCCTTTTGATTTTTATCTTACCTGTGTTGTTCATTATAGTTAGGGATTTGGTTGATAAATTTGGTTCTGATATTTAACTTTCTTCTCTGTAAAATGATGAAGTTGGATGTAGTCTCCAAGTCCCTTCTAATGCCAGGATCCTATGCTACTGTTTTTGTTTATAGGACCCTGCAGAGCCACCCACTACATTGATACAAACTTCTGATTGTCAACTTTGACTTGCTATACATGTTAAACTAGTCTATTTCTAGTCAGATCTGATGGGTGTGGGTCCAGCATTAGGGAGCGTGAATCTGCCTCAGGAATGTCTTAATACCTGGCACATGCATTCACCTGGATCGAGTTCCACAATACTAGGCTTCTGTAAATTTCTTCTTACCTGATACCAGAAAGTGCCACTTAGGCTACAGGGTAAATGCCTAACTGCTCTTTGGGGATAGTTAAGTCCAGGCCCTAAAATGGTTTGGTATTCAGTTTTGGAATTTTGGTCTGGGTTTGGGATGCCACTGAAAAACAGCCAAACCTTTTTGTGGTTGGGAGGACTGTAGCTAATCGATGGTGGGCATTCCAGACAAAATGCCCCATTCGGGTTTTCACTGAACTGGATATATCCATCTGGTTTATTCAGAATTAAACTGGCTTTCGTTGGGAGCGTAATCAGATAGCTATTTGATTTGCTAGTTGTGGGTTAGCATCTCGATGGCTGCACAGGTACCTCAAGGTTTTTCCTTGACTATTCCTATGGTTTCTTCTTCCTGGACATAATGGGTTTTTCTTTTAAAATGCTCAGCACGATTCTGGATCTCTGTTCACATATTTATCTCTCTAGCATACCAAAGTCATATTAATGGCTTTTAAAGAAATGCAAGTAAAGAAACAGGAAAGTGGTACCTCGGTACTTGTTAATTTGTTCCAGAACTCATGATGAATAACAAAACTGACAAATACCGAATGATGAAGCATTTTCTCTTGTGGGGCAGCATCGAGCCTCATACAAGTTGTGGCAAGTGTGACAAGTTCTGATCAAGCGCCAAGTGCTGAAACATTTTTTTTTCCTCATTAAAATTCGACGAGTACAGGATTTGACGAGTTCTGAAGTTGACGAGTACCAAGGTATGACTGTGTAGGAGAAGTAGACCACTAATGAATTAATCAGTTAATTTTGTAGAGGATTTTGGTTATTCCTTCATTTATGCTTCCACTGCAAGGAACAGAAATGAACTTGAATTAGTTTGAGGAAAAAGAAAGGAATTTGACAGAAGCCAAATGCACACAGATCTAATCAGGGTCCAGGGACTGGTTCCTGCAGAGAATACCTGCAACTTTCCCAGTCTCTAGTCTTTGCCTTTCTTTGCTTCATTGTTCTCTATTTGCTGACCATTTTATTTCTGCTTTCTTGTATTCATGGCTGAATGTGGCTTCTCAGAGGCTCCTGAGTATTTACAGAGAGATTTAATCATTTAGCCTTGATCCTAAGCTGAGAGAAAGAACCTGATAGGCATGGTTTGGATCAAATGGCTGATTTTTATTTTTCCTGAAGTGTCTTCTAATTGTAGGGTTCTTTATGGAATGTAGTACAGATGTTTACATGCTTTGGTTTTATATTATTACCTTTTTTATTATGGAGTTATTCGTCCTGAAAATATATATTTTCTCTTGATTGCAATATGTGTGTAAAAGAGTGTGACATCCTCAGTGGGATCCTAAGATGTTAGATCAGCTAGTTCATACTGCTATACCAATGCTGAAGAGAAAGCCTATGGAGAATGGAGCTTGGGATCCACCTGAGTTGTGAAAGTCCTGTTTAATAATAATTGATTCTTCCTGCAGATAATCATCTGCATATTTGTAGGAATTGACTGAATTTAAGTACTAATCTATCTCAAAAAGCTCTTAAAGGTAAATTCATTAGATTGTGTCAAGAGGGTAGCATAGGTAAACATGGTATTCATCTCTTTTCACAACCATCTCAAAATTGCAACTAAACTATAGAATAATCATCATTCAGAATCACCTGAAATCGTGGAATGGAAATCCTAAACCTAGGGAATTAAAGAAGAAGCCACGTTGAGGCTGGTAGGAAGGGCAGAAATGGGAGTCGGCTGGTCGTGCATCCACTGTGTTGGATAAAAATTGTAGGGCTATTTTGGCTGTTGGGGTGTTTTGCCCCTGAAGAGCAAGGGGTCCTAGCCCCATACCAGGTCTTATTGCCCATGGTTTCAGTGCCAGGAAAAGAAGTGGGCATAACTTCTGGCTGTAAAAACCGGCAGGGACTGTGGCTTTCTGGAGTCCCATGTTTTTCTCTTAAAAGGCCCGTGCGTGGATTTGGACCCACTCCCTCTGAGCTCTAGCACTGGGGCAGCAGCTCAAAAGGCACCAGGAACATTTGGGGGGGAACTGAATTGCCTGGCATCAGGGTGAGGGGCTGGAGGATGCTTTTTCCTAGACAGCTGGCAGGGGCCATTGTTCGTTTGCTGAACCCTCCCCCAACAGAGCCAGGAGCACCGTATCCAAGTCTCCATCATCCTGGCTATCACTGTTTGCCCTGCCCTAGTGATTTCCTGAGACCTTGCCCCCACCCAATTTGTAGGTCCACCCAAGCTGTTTCCAGTGGCTTTACCATAAGAATGGCTTATCTAGGTTCATGCTTCAGCCTTTTCTAAAATCTCTCAAACATGCAGCATCTAGCCTCCATGTACCCCATATGTCTCGCTAAGTGGCCCCAGACTTGGTACTAGCGGCAGCTGGCTTAGTTCATAACGTAGCCTCTCCTGGGAACCTGTAAGCCCAGCACAAATAGCAGCATCTCTAGATCACTTTATAGCTCATACCAGGTGCCCTCAGTCACAACATAGTTTGCAGCTGACCTTGGTCTGCACCTCCTGGAAGGCCCCGGAGCCATTGTGCCTGGTGAATAGCTAAGACTACATTGAAGCGCCACCCAACCACCAACCACCTTCACAGGTGACACACTCAAGGGATGGACTCAGCAGACACCAGAGCCCCGCTGATATAAGTACTGCTCTGTGGGTCCCTGTACAGCCAATCCTCCACAGTGCTTGAAGTTAGTCCTTACAGCTGATTAGCCTGGGGGAAAATTCCTCCCACTGACATGCCAACAACAACTGAGGCTCAACAACAACAGCCCACATAGGCGGGGCAGCTGGCACACGTGGAGCACCCAGCTTGGGTGAGTAGGGAGTCTCTATCACTGAACCCAACAGAACACCTCCTCTATTAGTCCTTCCACCAAGCTCAGGAGATGTAGCAGCTTTACTTGATAATAGAAACAAACACAGGGAAGCTGCCAAAATGAGGATATAAAGAAATATGTTCCAAAAGAAGCAACAGAATAAAATTTCAGAAAAAGGACTAAACAAAACATAGGCAAACAATCTGTTAGATTTAGAGTTCAAAACTCTGGTTATAAGGGTGCTCAGTGAACTTAGTAGGAACTACTATACCATAATAAAAGGACATGGAAGCCGTAAAAAGGAATAAAAAATGAAGGACACATTAGCTGAAATGAAGAATAATATATAGGAAATCAGCACTAGAGTAGATGAAGCTGAGAATCAAATTAGCAATTTGAAATATAAGAAAGCAAAAAATACCCAATCAAAATAGCAAAAAGAAAAAAGCATGAAAAGAAAAATGAAGATAGTGGAAGGAGTCTCTGGGACAACTTCATGTACCAACATTCACATTGTGGGAATGCCAGAAGAAGAGAGAGAACAAGAAATTGAAAACCTATTTGAAGAAATAATGACAGACAACTTCTCTAACCTGGTGAAGGAAATAGACATACAAGTCTAAGGAGCACAGAGAGTCCCAAACAAGATGAACTGAAAGAGGCCCACACCAAGATACATCATAATTTGAAAGATTAAAGACAAAGAGAGAATCTTAAAAGCAGCAAGAGAAAGACAGTTAATTACCTACAAGAAAGCTCCCATAAAACTGTCAGCTGATTTATCAACAGAAACTTTGCAGGTCAGAAGGGATTGGCAAGAAATACTCAAAATGATGAAAAATAGGAACTTCAACCAAGATTATCCTACCCAACAAAGTTATCATTTAGAATCAAAGGACATATAAAGAGCTTCTCAGACTAGAAAAAGCCAGAGGAGCTCTGGCCCATGTGACTGAGCAAGAGTGTCATCCTGTGCACTACAAGGTTGGGGGTTTGATTCCTGGTCAGGCACATACCTACATTGCCAGTTTGATCCCTGGTCAGGGTGTGTATGGGAGACAACCAATTGAAGTTTCTCTCTCACTTTGATGTTTCTCTCTTCTTCTCTCTCTAACATCAATAAACATACTTAAAACATTTACAAAAAGAAAAAGAAAAAGCTAAAGGAGCTCATAACCACCAAACCAGTGTTATATGGAATGTTAAAAAAAAGTAATCTTTAAGAAGAAAGAAGAGATTAAAAATAGAACAATAAAATGGCAATGAATACACAAACAAGGTCTGTTCCAAAAGTATCAGCAGCGCAAACTATTGTAAATTTAATTGATATTGACTTGATACTTTTGGGACAGACCTCACATATTAGCAATTGAATCTAAAAAAGAAAATAAATGAAAAGGCAGAACAAATGCTCATAGATACAGAGAATATATATTTTTTCAGAGAACATTTTGATGGTTGCCAGGTAGGAGAGGCATTGGATTGGATAGGCGAAAAAGGTATAGAGATTAAATACAAATTGATAGTTACAGAATAGTAATAGGGATGATAAGTATAGCATAGGGAATGTAGTCAATAATATTCTAGTAACTATGGTGTCAGATGAGATATATCAGGATGATTACTTAATAAGTTGTATAATGCCTAATTACTGCGGTGTATACACCTGAAGCTAATATAATACGGTTTGTCAACTGTAGCTGAAAAATTAAAGAGGACTGAGGGGAGAGAGAGAGGGTATAAGGGGGATAAATGGTGATGGAAGGAATCTTAGAGTGGTCAATACACAATACAATATACAGGTGATTATTATATAATTGTACACCTAAAACCAATAAAACTTTATTAACCAATGTCACTCCAATAAATTCAATTAAATAAGAAAATGAAAAAATGATTTAAAAAATGAAAATTTATTAAAATTATGTGAATAGTTAGATATTCAAAATAGTAAAAGGTTAGGGCCCAAAATTTTATTATTTATTTTCCTATTTCTCTCACTTGTCTAGTGTTTTCTACCTCTACCTTTCCTTTACATTATTTCTGCTGGGTGGAATGACTTTCTCTTATAACCTACTGAAGTCTTTAAGGCCTCTGTCACATGGTATTTTGTGAAGCTTTCATTATCTCTAAGAATTTGTCATTTCTTTGTGCTTCTGAGACATTTTGTACCTTGGTTGGAACACTATTTTATCATCTTGCATTGTAAAGTCCATACAAACTCATCTTCTTCACTAGATGGTAAATTCTAGAGCAATGAATCATCTAGAAGAATTCTCATGGGCTATTAGGATCCATTGTCCTAGGTATAACAATTTCAGCTTTTTCAAATGTTTGGAAGTTTTTATGACATCCTGTTTTGTCACCACCTTCTTGTTTTGGCATTGGAACATGGTCACACCACTCTTCTCTCTCAGTCCTTGTCTGTTTTCTAGATTTTACAGGCTTTTCCATAAATATTCTAATTTCCTGTGTAAGGATTGAGTACATAGAATGATAGCATGTTCATCTGTAAATTGGGATGATATGAGGAACAAGAGTAGAGCAAACTCATGTGGAAGAAAATCAGCTTCTGTTGAGCACCCAATGTTTACCAGACCACATAGAAGGGTCACTATGGAAGAAAAATTGGAGCATATATGAATGGGAATAATGAGAAGACAAAGTATAAAGATGGAAAATTAGGTTTGGGTTAGACCATAGAAAACTTTAATTCTTGCTTAGGATGGGACTGGATTAGTGAGCTATGAGATTAAAATATTTTGGGTCCTTGGAGTTTCATGATCAGAATTGAATTATAACATATATTATCTAATAATTCAGAGAATGAATTGGATTGGAAAAGAAACCATTGGACTAATAAAGAAGGGTTCTAAGTTTTTCAGAGAATGAAAATCTGAGCCAGGGTAGTGGCCACCGGATTGAAGTGTTGCTGAGGTAGCTTGGAGAGAAATAAACAATTAATTGGGTATGGAGAATGAGAAGGATGAATAGAAGATAATGTTAAGGCTGGGCAATTGAGAGAATGTGAACCCACAGCAGGGTTGTGAGTGGGAGTTAAAAAGAAGTGTTTAGGTTTATTGCATTTGAGTTGTTGGTAGAATGTTCACATGGAGATGTCTAGTAAAATCAGAAATGTGAGACTAACTTGGAGAGATCAGGGCTGGAGATAAGCATGTGTGAGTAGGGAAGGTTAAAAATAAAGGGGAGATGAAAATATTTGTTGACTGGAGTACAAGGAAGGGCCTAGGAAATGCATCAAAAAGAAGAAACATTTCGATCTAGCTTTGAAAAATGCCCAGTTTATAGCATTCTGTGAGCTTTCCTGTTGAGGGACCATTGTATTTACTCATTTCAGTGCATGTGAAGCATTGAACAAAGGATACTGTGGTCAAAATGGCCTTTCTAAAGTGCAAAATTATTGCTGGTACTTTAGTGCTTAACCTCCTTCAGTGGCTTCTTATCTTTCCTAAGATAGAGGACTGACTTCTTAAATTTCTTCTTCATTAGTACTCTAGTCTTCCTAGCAGGTGTTCAGCTGGCCTTGAATATACACATTCTGCTCAGTCTCCTACCCATTCCTCTCTTCACTTTCCCCATGAATGTGAAGCAGATGTGATTGTCACCAGGTGGAGTACTCCTTTGGCTTTCTTTTGGCGGGTGGGTGGCCGGGGTGGGGGAGATTTTCATTGCCATGGCCAGGTTCTTTTCCTCTTATCTCTGCAAGTATTAACTGCAATCTTCCTATACACTTGAGTTGACCACCCTGGCCATCTGTACCCAGCCCTCTGACATTTGGCAGTTGATGGCCTGGAATAATACTGTTACCTGGCATTTTTGTGATTGGGTTAACCAGCTGTATGCTGATTTGAAAACAGTGGGATAGTTTCTTGACTTTCTGAAGGAAATTTAGTGAATTTACTTCACTGAGGGAGCTTCATGTACATAGACTACAGAGGTTTTCAAAAACATGGAGCTGAAATAAAGAGTGCTGGGGTAGGAAATGTGTTCTCAGGGCCTGGCTTCCTGACCAACTGGTAAATCCTGATTCTATGCTTCTGAAAATAATACAGTGTTGATAAATTTGTCTAAAGTGATATAATTTATGTACTATATAATTATGTATGTAGTAAATGGGATTAAGAATAATTTCTAACACAGTTTAAAAAAATTATACTCACATGTGCTACTTGTACTTTGTTAGCTGTGAAATGAGAAAATACGTAATAGCAAAAAGCCACGGCAATATTTCAAATGAGTTTTTTAAAATATGAAAAGCTTTCTCATATGTTCGGAAAGTAGACATATGTGAAAATTGTGACTTATAGAGTCTGTAGATATGATTTGATTTCTTGCTTTTGGATTCTCAGGGAGGTTCTGCTCTCAACTTTCAGCTGCTTATTGTGGTCTCACTTTTGTTTAAAAATTTGAGCCACAACTGAAATATTGGAATGACAGCAAAACTCTGTCTCAACATCCTCTTAGAAAAATTTGCTTATTTTATGCCAGGCAATGTACTTTACGCTAATATTGGGCCACCAAACTGTCTCAGCGATTAGTACATGACTACTTAAAAGTATTGTAATTTCAGATATATGAGCATCATTCTTAGGACTGTCGGGCTGTTTTTAAGATAAAATGGAGTCAATTATTTGCATATAAGCGCATATCTACAGAACTTTTCCTTGGGCCATGGCAAAACTGCCTTTTATTACTATTAATTACATAATGAATCTATGGTTTCTTTTGGTTTATGGTTGAGTTTCAATATTTTATTTAAAGGCAACCCCCCCCCCCCAAACAAACAGAAAAACTCAAAACAAGCAAGCAAACTAACTCAACCAATTGTTCAGGAAATATGTTAAATTTAGGGAAAAATGAACAATTAGCCTGTGTTACACGTTGAGTCTTTTAAAAATATCAGGACAGTTCTCGTAAAAACCAGAGAGCTCTGAACTTTATATTTGTGTTCTTATTTCTCTTGTTTATTTATTTATTTTGAAAGATTTTATTTATTATTTCCAGAGAGAGGGGAAGGAAGAGAGAGAGAGAGGGAGAGAGACAACAACGTATGGTTGCCTTTCACCTGCCTCCTCTCTTGTTATATATTGTGTTTGGTTGTCAGAGATTCTGGGCATGATTGGGGTTTGGAGAGATCTAAAGTGACTACTGTAGATGGACACTTATTTTATTTTAAATTAGTGGTATGTAAGGAAGGAATGGTTGATCATATATTCTTATAAACAGTCTAAGAGATTAGTTAGAAAGGACACTGGTTGGAGTTCTGTTCTCACCATAATTGAGCATGAAAAAGAAAAAGTACATGCATTGTAGTCTCCATTCCTAATTCCTTGGTGTGTAAACATGCCTTCTAGTCTGACCATCTTAGGGGGCTGGGAAGAAGATAGGTTGAAGTCACAGGATATTTACCTATGTGCAGAGCCATTTGAAAAATTGGATACTTGATTTGCATCCTTGTGCATGTGTTCATGGTGCAAAGGAATCAATATAGTGTGATGAAAAGAACATTGGAAGACTGGGTTTTCCTAGGCTGGTTCTTGCCTAAGGCACGTAAGCTTCTTTTGCCTCAGTTTTCATATCTGCAAAATGAATGAATTGGACTGGTTAATACCTGATACTGCTTTTGCTTTAAGATTCTATTGTCTAAAAGTCTTCAAGTAGCTTTCAATTTTTTTTTTTTTTAGATTTTATTTATTATTTTTAGAGAGAAGGGTAGGGAGGGAGGAAGAAAGGAAGAGAAACATTAATGTATGGTTGCCTTTCACCTGCCTCCAGCTGGAGACCTGGCTTGCAACCTGGTTATGAGCCCTGACTGGGAATCGAACCACCAATCTTTCAGTTCACAGGCTGGTGCCATTCCACTGAGCCACACCAGCCAGGGCTTTCATAATTTTTAATGGATACATCATTCATAAATTATACAAGATTATGTCTTGTTATTTGGGTTCAAGTTATCTGTTTTGTGGAACTAAATAGAAATGTTACTTTGTGATGAAGATCTTATGTTTGAACTTTGTAGGCTAGTAAACCCAGTAATTTGATCCATAAGCAAAGTAACATAACCCATTTAAAGATTTAGTATTTTTTAGAGGATAGATTACAGTGTTATTAAAAGCATCATATTAAATATCCCACCTGAACTAATGACATTAAGCACTAGGTATTATGTCAGTTGTTCTAACTATACAGCTAAGAATTGTTTATTTAGGATTAATAATATATTTCAAATGGAGAAAGTCCTATTTTATCAGCATATATAAAATAAGTACTCCCATTAGAATTTGCCTTTGACCAACCTAGAAATATATTTAACTTTAAAAGCTAGTTAATTTGGTTTCATCATTAAAGATTTTCTCCATTGAGCTTTAAAAAAAAAACAAACTAATTTGACAGGAAAAAAAAAGTATTTCCTCTCCTTTTTAAAACTGTCTTCTCTTGCCTTTAAAATGTATTGGTGCCTGCCCCTTTACTGTAACATATTTTACACAGAGATTACATAATATCTACATAAGGCATAAGTAATAATTTTTTAAAATCTGGATGCCCCCACTCTGAAGAAGTGGAATACTGAAGCTGCCTTATATGATCTTTACCAGAGGTACACAGTCGTGTAATTTGTAATTATTGCTTAACCCAAATGATAACTGATAAACTCTTGCTTTCCTTATAATTTTATCATTGCTGTATCTCTACATACTTTGTTTATGTTTTGGAACTCTATAAATGGTATCATCTGCTGTGTAACTTCCACAACTTGCTTTTTTTCTCCTTGACATTATGTTCTTGTTTCCAATACTGGCTTATGTAACTCATTTTTATCTTTCTCTTTTTAAAAAATTTATTGTTATTATATTACATCCATCCCTTTTTCCTTCCCTCTGTCCCCTTCCCTACCCACCCACTCCCCTCCATGGTCAATCCCACTTGTTGTCCAAGTCCATGGTTCTTCCATGCTCGTTCCTTGACTAAACTGCTCCCCTTCTTTGCCTCCTCCTCCCCTCTCCCTCTTCCCCTTTGCCCACTGAAGGTCTGTTCCTTGTATTCGTGTATCTGGTTCTGTTTTGCTTGTTTGTTTGTTTTGTTCATTATTGTCCTGAAATGGGTGAGATCATATGGTATTTGTCTTTCACTGACTGGCTTATTTCACTAAGTATAATACTCTCTAGTTCCATCCATGTTGTCACAAAAGGTAGGAGCTCCTTTCTTTCTGCTGTGTAGTATTCCATTGTGTAAATGTACCAAAGTTTTATAATCCATTCGTCCATTGATGGGCACTCAGGCTGTTTCCAGCACTTGGCTATTGTAAATAGTGTTGCAGTGAACATAGGGGAACATAGGTTCTTATGAATTGGTGTTTCAGGATTCTTTGGATATAATCCTAGTAGTGGAATTGCTGAATTGAAAGGCAGTTCCATTTTAATTTTTAAAGGAAACTCTGTACTGTTTTCCACAGTGGCTGCACCAGCCTGCATTCCCACCAACAGTGCACCAGGGTTCTCTTTTGCCCACAGCCTCGCCAACGCTTGTTGTTTGTTGATTTGTCGATTTGTTGATTTGTTGATGATGGCCATTCTGACAGGAGTGAGGTGGTAAAAGATTAGCATTTAAAAATTATCTATGTGTATTTTTTTTACTTTTAATATACTTCTCTTCCTTGCACATTTATCTATTAGGGTTCTTGTGTTTTCCTATGGAGTCATATCTTTGTGTTTTGTCCCATTGCTTTTAGGCTTCATCATCCATACATCAAATAATAATAATGATACTGGTAATAACAGCAGCAAATACATACAGATCTTATTATGAGGCAGGCACTAGTCTAAGTATTTGTTATTTAATGCTCATGGCAACTTTTTCAAGGAGGTGCCATAATGGTAACTCATATACTAGTTTAGGCCTGAGGTACTGAGTCATTCAGCAATTTGTGTGACCGTTATTTGAATCTAGGCATTCTGGCTCCAGAGCCCGTGCTCTTAATCATTACACTATTCTGACTCCTGTGCAGTCTTTTCTTTTAATTGTATTTTCCCATTTAACTTTTTTTGTTTTAATTTTTAAAATAATTTATTTATTTATGATTTCTACAGAGAGGGGAAGGGAGAGAGGCAGAGAGGGACAGAGATATCAATGTATGGTTGCCTTTCACCTGCGTCCAGCTACAGACCTGGCTGGAGAGCTGGCTTGCAACCTGGTTATGTGCCCTGGCTGGGAATTGAACCAGCCACCTTTAGGTTTGCAGGCTGGCACCTTACCCATATGTGATTAATGTTTTCCTTTTTACATTCTGTGATTTTATGATGTCTTCAAGCTTTCCCAAAATCTAATATCCCTTATTTAAACATACTCAAATTTCTTTTATCTTATAAAAATAAGAAGCCTAGTTGACTTGCTGTCCTTGGTGACCAAGTTGTACATTTTAAAAATATCCTTGCTGTCTCTTTCATCCATCCAAAAAAAATGCATTAAGCTTGTGTTCCATGTCAGGCACTAATTTATCTAATCTCTGGGTTTGCAGTATGAACCAGAGAGCCTAGAGACTTTCATTCTCAGTTTAGAACCTGGATAGACTGTTGTAGAGAGTGAGAAAATTGTTTTATAGCAGGAGCAAGAGGGAAAATGGTTTGAGTTGAGGGCAGAGAGGAAGGCCAGACCATAAAGAGTTTAGGAGTGTAGATATTATTTTGAGTAATGGGAGCCATTAAGGGATTTCGACAGGCAGTGTTAAGATTTAATTTGCATTAAAAAATAAATCACTCTGGCTACTGTGTGGAGAGAATGGATTGAAGGGGGTCAAATATGGAAGCAGGTAAGCCATTTCAGGCTAGTTCAGTGGTTCCAAGAAGAATTGATAATAGTTTGGGTCAGACTGGCAAAACTGATGGTTTGCTGATGGATTAGATACAGGGTCTAAAACCAAGGGGAACCATCCACACTATTCCACTGAAACTGCTCTGATTGGAGCCACTAATGGCTCCATTCATTAATATTAAACCCAAAGAACTCAATTTGGTCCCTGTCTCTCTGATGTCAGGGAATTTGATAATTGTCTACTCCTTCTCACTCCTAGAAATAGGCTTTTCTCTTAGTTTCTAACACTGTTTTGTTAGATTTGTGGTCTTGGGACAATAAATCATCAGTGTCCCAATTTCTTCACTTGTAGATAATACCATTCCGACTACATAGGCTGTTGTAATAATCATTACATGAGGTAATATATGTGAGTTGTTTAGCATAGTGTTTCCATGGAATTTATTCATGGTAAATGTTAACTAGCAACATCATCATCTTTATCCTCGTCATTCTCATCATCATTGCCGTTCTGGGACAAGCCTTCTCTGGACCTCTCCCTTCTCTGGCCACTGCTCCTTCTTGCTAGTTCATATTTGCTATTCTTTATTCTCCAGGACACCTCTAAATGTTGAAGTTCCTCCAGGCTCTGACATTTTCTTTACTCATTTTACATATTTTGTTAGTCCGTTTTATTTACTTGGTGGCTTCAGTGCTGTCTGTATAAATTAACTTCCCCTAAATCCACCCATAAACCCAGTTTTGTTTCCTCAGGCACAGCTCTATGTATCCAATTGCTTCTATATCACTTCCATTTGGATGTCTGTCTGTATCTTAGGTGCCTTCAGTATGTCAAAAACTGAACTTTTAAATTTTTCCCCAAGCTTAATTAAGTCTCCCACCTTGTTCCCCAGCTTAGTCAATGGTATTACCATCTGCACAGCTGGTTGAGCCACACTGGAGTCCTCCTAAATTTTTTCCCTAGCTCATGCCCTATATCAATCTTTTGCCCAGATTTCTGCAACAGCTTCCTAGTTAGTTTTACTATCTCGGGTCTGAGGCTGCCACCATCCATTTCCCACCTTTCAGTTATGGTGATCTTTTAAATGTGCATATCCGATAATACTACTCTGCTTCAGTGAGCGGTCCTCACACTTTTTGGCACAAGGGACTGGTTTGTTTGGGGGTGTGGTAAGGGGGGCAGGCTGGAGGCAGAGCTTAGACAAGCTTCCCCTTGCCTGGTTGCCTCACAGGCCGCTGGCTGGTGTCTGGTACAGGTCTGAGGCCGAGGAGCTGGGGACCTCTGGCTTAGGTTACTTTTGTTTCTTTCTAGGGTAAAGATCCAAATTCATACACAGGGTGGGGCCAAAGTAGGTTTACAATTGTGAGTACCCAAAACAGAATTTATTCCTGTATTATTATTTATTAGTTAT